>CM053335.1:23804375-23874375 GCA_028583605.1 Dastarcus helophoroides | reverse complement strand
TTTCGGACAAATTGAAATTATCGTGAATCAAATTATAAAATAATTCACATAAAACAAAGGTGGTATTTCAAAATTACGTTGCAATTTCCAGAAAAATATCGAACTTTCTAGAAAATATTTCAAATTTCCAAAAGAAAGGCCAACTTTAAGATGGAAATTGGAAAAGTTGGAATATTTAATAAATCATATTAAAATAAAAAAAAGGAGCGCATTCTTTGAATCCATGGGCGTAGTTAAGATTTTTTTCTAGGGGGGCAAATTGGGGCAACGATATCTCTTGGGTGGGCAAGAAGCTCTGTAAAGTAGACATTATAAGTACAAATAATGTCAACTTTTCTGGGGTGAGCGATCGTGCCCTCCCCCCTAGCTTCGCCAATGTTTGAATCTATTGTTCTGTTAAAATTAAATGAGAAATAATTTTATTTTAAATTACCACATTATTGGCCATTTCACAGACATATTCGGCGAGGGTCAGCTAGTTGTTAATAGTTTTTATGAAATAAAAATAAAATTTGTCATCGAATGCGTCCTCCCATTAGAATTTAGATTGAGAAAAGGTTTGCTTCCTTTGCAGTTACGCCAACGACAAAAAAAAATCCGCAAATATGGAATTTCTCCAGAGGTCCTCCGAATGGAAGCGCCGTCGCTATCGCAGAGAGAAAGTAGATATTCAAAGGACCGAAAGTAACCCTACAATGCAATCCGGGGGGATGTGTCTTCATTGGATTGCGATCCCAGAGGACTCGAGTACGGCCTTTTGCAGGCTATTGCTGTATGTAAATGTTGATGGCATTGCCTTTACATTCGCGTTATTGCTGTAGACTGGAAGCATTTTCGCTGATGTCACTTTTTTTAATGTCACTGCTCCGTTAATAATGTATTAAGTGTTATCTCATATTGGGGTTAGTTTACTGTTTATATTTGGAGCGAATGCGAGTTCGTTGTTCAATTTGTCGAGCACGTTTTTCAATAAATAAATAAAGATGTAGTTGAAATGAGAGAAGGTCGAACGATTTCTGGAAATTACCTGATGACGTTATATAAATAATAAATTAGTGTTACCTGATGCAAAAATCGATAGATCTGGTGAAAGATGTCAAACAAATTCGCACTAATTCTGCTTATTTTTGTTGTCGTTTGTACTACCAGTGTAAGTACCTTTTAAAAAACATTTAATCGACTCAATCGAGAACTATTTAAAACTTACAAAGTCACTTAAATTTGGAAAAAACTACACCAATTTTTTTTTAATTTATTTATTGTGTAATAAATTATTTAATTACTAACTGATACCCGCGTCTTTATCTCCGTGCACGAGAAAGAATCTTTGGATCATATTTTCGAAAATATCGAATTTTATTATTATTTTTATCATGGCTTCGAACAGAAACTGAACCTGAAACCGAAAAAAAATGTTATTTCTGTCGGAACGAAAACCTTAACCGAACAGAAAAGAAAATATCGGTTTATTTCGGTTCAGTGCAGATTCAAAGGTCCAATTAGCCTTACCCTTATTCCCTGCTTCAATTTTACATTTAAAGTTTTGAATTTTAGCTTAACATTTTCGCTTCACTACTATTATTGTTTTTGTTCACGAGTTTTTTTTAAAATTAGACTCTTTTTATAAAAATTTTGAATTTGAACTTCTTTTGATTTTATCTTATACTTAAATATCAGCCTTAAGTTTAAAATGTTGAGTCTTTCTCGAAATACTGGCGTTTATTTTTAAATATTTTGGCATCACTAACATTTAAATCAAAATTATGTAGAATTTTCGCAAAATAAATTTCGAATATTTTCTTCAATTACAATTTTTCTTTTCAGAATTTCGAGCTTACACTTTCAACGGTTTTCTTTTATTTCAATTGTTACAAGCGAGTAACGTTTGATGTGGCTCGGGATGACTAAAAAAAAGAGTTATCCCATTTTATTTGACAAATTTATGTCTTCAAATTGAAGTCAAAATTTTTAGAAAAAAGTCAAAATTTCAGTTTTAAAATCGGAAAAAAATATAAAATTTAATTTTGGTGTGAAAAGTTTGAGACACAAATTTTTTTATCGGAATTTTACCCACTGTATTAGTTGACTTTCAAAATTAGTCTAATCAGAAGTTTTCTAAAATTTTTGATTTTTGTTTAAATTTCGATTTTTCTGTCAAAATGTTCAGATTGACAATTAAATAAATAAAAGTTTTTTTTTTCAGAAACTGAATGTTTCTCAATATGTCTGTTTTAAAATTAACGAATTTTTCCAGAATTTTCACCTCTTTGAAAATAACGACCTTTTATCATAAAAATTTCGAATTTGTTTCAAAGTTAGGAATTTTTTTCAAAATTCGACCTTTTTTCAAAACTTCTACCTTTTTTCAAAACTTCTACCTTTTTTCAAAATCTCAACTTGATGTGAAAACCTGGTCATTTTTGCAAAATTTTTTAATAATCTTAAATCTAGTCTCTAAATTTTCAGTTTTTGTAACTTCGCCTTTTTCCGAAAATTTAAATTTTTTTTTAAGAATCTCGCTTTCTAAATTGTGATTTTAAAAATTTTTAAACGAATTATATACAACGAATTCAAAACTTAACTAAGGCCTGGTTTCATAATAAACTGATAAAGGCTCCTTTTACAAAAATCAATTTTAAATTAAAGTATCTTTAAATCGAGCTTTAAAATAGTTCGGTTTCATAAGCATACTGAGAAGCCTTCATACGTAAAACTTCCTTTAAGCGCAACTGTTGTATGTTGGTTATTCTGAAATATCGTTTCGCGCCTAATTCAGTACGTCAAGTTTCAATTTTAAAGATGGTATTTTAAAAAGAAGCATTTTTCAGGTTTAAACTGAAACGCTTCAAAAAAAATCTAAATTTCGAAGAATTTTCGAGTTGTTTAAAATCTAAATAGAAATTTTGAGGAAAGAGCACAAAACGAAAATTTTGCTTTAATTAAGAACCTAGGATGTTCAAATCGAGATGATGTACATTTTTTAGGACAGTTTAAGTTTCTTCTTCATTTCCAAATTTTGTCTTTGAACTCAAAATTTTGAGAAGCAGTTTTGTAAAAATTTAAATGTTTTTTGAGCATAATTTGTGCATTTCGATGTTAGTCTACAAAGTTTGACTTTAAATATGAAATTTAGACTTTAAACTCTTTTAAGAATATTTTTTTTATTAATTTTTCTTCAATGTCTTATCTAGCATAGGTTAACAAAATTTTAAATTATAAAATTGCAAGTTTATGAAAACACATTCTAAAATCCAAATGTTCGCTTGTTATTCTAAGAAAGGGTTGAGACTTGTAAAAATAATGTTTACTATCTTTCGATTACAACTTTTTTAAAAAGATTTTGATTCTTAAAAAAGGTTTCAACTCCGAAAATCTTAATAAAAAAATATAAAAATTTCAAAAAGTCGAAATTTCAAACAAATAATTTATGAAGAATTGATCAAAACTTTAAAAAAAGTTGAAATTTTCAAAAAGAAGTTAAAATGTTCAAGGAGTGGAAATGCCGAAAAAATGTCGAAATTTTTAAAAAGTAAGGATTTTCAAAAAAGTAAGAATTCTTTAAAACAAGTGTAAATTTTCGTATAAATACCAAATCTTGAAATAAGAAAATAGAAATAGAAATTTAAAAAAAGGAAATCTTCAAAAAGGTACATTTTTTTTACAAAAGGGAGAATATTTCGAACCTTTTCCCATATTTTCGACTTTTTTCGAAATTTCGACTTTTTCAATATCTTTTTTTATATGAAAACAGGTCTTTGAAACAGTCCAAATTTTGACCAAATTTTGCGAAAAAAAGTATAAATTTTAGTTGATCGAAACTTAAGCAAAGTCGAAATGTTCAAAAAAGTAAATATTATCAAGGAGATGTTAAAAAATGTCGAAATTTTCGAAAAAGTCAGGATTTTCAAAAAAATCAAAATTTTTGAAAAAGTTGAAATTTAAAAATATTAATATTCTTCATAAAATTACAAATTTTTGAAAAAGGAGAAATTAAAAAATGGTCGAAATTTTGAAAAAAAACAGGAAAAAATTTTAAATAAGTTCTAAAATGTGGAAATAAGTTTTAGAATATAAGAAAAAGTCGAAAGTGTAAAAAAGACTCTAAATTTTGACAGAATCGAATTTGGGGGAAAAAAGTGTAGACTTTGAAATAACATCGAAATTTTCAAGAAGTACAAATATAACCTTTCAAAAAACTCGACATTATCAAATAATCCCGGTGTCAAGTTTCAAAAAAAAAATTTGCAGCTATAGGGACTGCCGACAGAAGTGAAAATTTAAAACTATGGTATAACAAATTTCCAGATATTTAAAAAAAAAATTGTTTCCAGATTTCTAGCGGTTTCTCTCAGTTGAGAGGTACAACGGGGACTAACGTCCACTCTCCCCCCCCCTTCCCCACATAACCATCACCACCACCCTCAATTTTTTTTTATATATTTTCATTTCAACCCCAATTCTCAATTTTTCTTTTTCATATTTTTATTTTGCCCCTCCAAATATGTTTCATATTTTTATTTTGCCCCTTCCTCAATTTTCTTTTTTATATATGTTTATTTTTCATCCCCCCTATTTTTTGCCTTTTCCAAATTTTTTGACCCCTTCCCATTTTTGACCGCCTCCATTTTTTCCCTTATTTTTTTTTTATATACATATGTATTTTTTGCTCTCCCTTCATTTATTTTTGCTTCCCAATTTTTACCACCCTTTCTATTTTTTAATATATTTTCATTTTGTCCCCCCTCCGTTTTTGCCCCCCCCCAATTTTTGCCCCTCCCCATTTTTGTCCCCTCCAATATTTTACCACTCTTTCTATTTTCTTATTTATATATTTTCATTTTGTCCCCTCCAATATTTTACCACTCTTTCTATTTTCTTATTTATATATTTTCATTTTGTCCCCCCTGCATTTTTGCTACCCCCCAATTTTTTGCCACCCTCCATTTTTGCTACCCCCCAATTTTTTGCCCCCCTCCATTTTTGTGTCCCCCCAATATTTAACCACCCTTCCTATTTTCTCATTTATATATTGTCATTTTGTCCCCCTCCATTTTTGTCCCTCAATTTTTTGCCCCCCCTCTATTTTTGTCCCCCCCCCAATGTTTTGCCTCTTTTCTATTTTCTTTTTTATATATTTTAATTTTGTCTCCCCACCATTTTTGCCCCCCCCCATTTTTTGCCCCCCCTCTATTTTGGTCCCCTCAAACATTTAACCACTCTTCCAATTTTTTTATTTATATATTTTTATTTTGTCTCCCCTCCATTTTTGCCCCCCTCCCCAAATTTTTGCTCTCTCCATTCCTATCCCCAATATTTTACCACCCTTCCTATTTTATTATTTATATATTTTCATTTTGTCTCTCCTCGATTTTTGCTCCCCCCCCCAATATTTTCTCCTTTTCCAATTTTCTTTTTTATATATTTTCATTTTGTCCCTCCAATTTTTCTTTAGCCCCTCAATTTTTCTTTTTTTCATATTTTAATTTTGCTCCCCCCCCCCAATTGTTGTCTTGTCATCTATTTTCCTTTTTTATATATTTTTGTTTTTGCATCCCCCCAATTCTTCTTTTTCATAATTTCATTTCGCCTCCCCGTTTTTCTTTTCCATATTTTCATTTTGTCCCTCCTCCCCAATTTTTCTTTTTTAAACTTTTACTTTGACTAGCTCTTAGCTCGCCTAAAGAAGTGTTCACTTCAAAAATCTGAAATTGTCGAAAAGTAAATATTCTGAAAAAACCAAAATTATACCGGAAAAGTCAAAATTTTCAAAAAATTCCGAGTTTTTAAATAAAATGTTAAAAGGAATTTAAACCCAAAGTCGAAATATAAAGAAAAATGGAAATCTTTAAAAAAGAACAAATTTTTGAACAAGGCAAAATTAAAAGAAGTCAAAATTTTGAAGAAAGTCAATATTTTGAAAATGTAAATATTTTTTAAAAAGTCGAAAATATGGGAAAAAGTTCGAGAATATAATAAAAAGTCAAAAGTCTTAGAAAGAGCCCAAATTTTCAACAGAAGTCGAATTTTTGCAAAAAAAAGTATAAATTTTGAAATAATATCGAAGTTTTTAATACAAATACAACGTTTCGAAAAATTCAACATTATCAAAATTTTTCATTGTTAAGTTTCAGAGATCTCCGAAATTTTTGAAAAGTAAATCTTTTGAAAAAAACCGAATTATACCGGAAAAGTCGAAATTTTCAAATTTAAAGTCACAAATTTAAAAAATGTCGAAGTTTTGGATAAAGTCGAAACTTTAAAGTCAAACGTAAAAAAAAAAAAATTTTTGGGAAGTCAAAATTTTTATTAAAAAACTGGAAATTTTGAGATAAAATAAAATTTGAAATAAAAAGGAAACCTTAAAAAAATGTTAAAAATTCGACATTTTCACAGTCAACATTTTAAAAAGGATTAAAATTTTGAAAATAAAATCAAAATTTTCCAAAAATTTGACTTTTTAAGAAATTACAAGTTTGAAAAATGTTGACATTTTGGATAAAGTCAAAATTTGGAAAAGTTAAACGTCTTTAAAAAATGCAAGTAGAATACAACCTAGACTGCAAATTTATGCAGCCCTCCAGGCGTGTATAGTGAATCTTAAGTAGCTGAACTACCAACACTTGAAACACTGCCACCTAGCAAAGCGGTTGCTCTCTAGGAAAGTTCCCAGAAGACAAGGATTTTAATGCACAGACCAATAGGTTTGAACATTTATTAGGTTTGAAGTTTGGAAACCAAAGACCGGTTTCGATCTTGTTAGATCTCGTCAGTGGTGGTAGTCACATGCTTGACGTTCGCTGATTCTTTAGTACTTACTTGTCGGAACATTTATTAGCATTCGAATTGCATATACCAACCTGACGAGATCTAACAAGATCGAAACCGGTCTTTGGTTTCCAAACTTGGCATCTAATAAATGTTTAAACCTATGGGTCTTTGCATTAGAGTCTTTAAATAAGACAAAGTTTTAAAAAGTTAATTTTTTTTTAACAATAGATTGAAATAAAACAAAATTGTGAGAAAAATTTTAAAAATTCGACATTTTCACACTTAAAATTTTAAAAGGTATGGAAATTCTAAAAAAAAATTGGAAATTTTTAAAAAGTTTGAAATTTTAAAGTCACATGTTTGAAAAATATTGAAATTTTGGATAAAGTTGAAGTCAAAACTTTAAAAAAAAATCATAATTTTGAAAAATCGACCTTTTTATAAAAAAGTAAAAATTTTGAAATAAGAACATGAACATTTTTATTTAAAAAAGTGCAAATTTTAAAATAAAATGAATGATAAAATGAAATAAAATGGAAACTTTGAAAAAAAATTTAAAAATTCGACATTTTTACAGTCGACATTTTAAAAAGGATCAAAATTTTGAAGAAAAAATCAAAATTTTTAAAAAATTTGACTTTCCAAACAACACAAGTTTGAAGAATGTCTAAATTTTAGATAAAGTCAAAATTTAAAACGTCTTTAAAAAAGGCAACATTTTGAAAAGTTGAAATTTTTATGAAAAAGTAGATTGAGATAAAACAAAATTTTGAGAAAAATTCGACATTTCCAAACTAAAAATTTTAAAAGGGATCGAAATTCTGAAAAAAAATTGAACATTTTTAAAACCACATATTTAAAAAATGTTAAAATTTTGGATAAAGTCGAAGTCAAACGTTACAATAAAATAACAATTTTTAAAAATCAACATTTTTATAAAAAGTGAAATTTTAAAATAACAACGTCAACATTTTTATTAATAAAAGTGGAAATTTTGAAATAAAAAGGAAACTTTGAAAAAAAATTTAAAATTCGACACTTTTACAGTTAAGATTCTAAAAAAGATCGAAATTTTGGAAAAAAAAATCGAAATTTTCAAAAGTTCGACTTTTTAAAAAATCACTTGTTTGAAAAATGTCATATATTTTGGATAGTCATATTTTGAAAAAGACAAAAGTCTTTAGAAAAGGCAAAATTTTGAAAAGTTGAAATTTTTATAAAAAATTAGTTTGAAATAAAACAAAATTTTGCAAAAAATTTTAAAAATTCGACATTTTTGCACTCAAAATTTTAAGAAAGATCAAAATTCGGAAAAAAATTCAATATGTTTAAAAAGAACGAAATTTTAAAAAGCCACATACTTGAAAAATGTTGAAATTTTGGATAAAGTCGAAGTCAAACGTTTTTTAAAAATAATCAAAATTTTGAAAAATCGAAAAAGTTAAAATTTTTATAAAAAAGTAGATTGACATAAAATAAAATTTTAAGAAAAATTTTATAAATTCGACACTTTCACAGGGTCAAAATTTTAAAATGGATCGAAATTTTGAAATAAAAATCGAAATTTTCAAAAATCAGATATTTAAAAAGGCCGAAATGTTCGAAAATTCGAAACAAAGTAGAAATAGCATTTTCAAAACGAATTTCGATATTTTGAAAAAAAAATTAAACAAGCAAAAATTTCAAAAGATAGAATTTCTTGGAAAATGTCGGAGAATAAAAAAAATCATTCATACAACACGTTAATGAAAGTAGTGACCAATAGTGAGTGGAATCGGGCGAAATATTCGCTATTAATTACCTAATTTAATTATTAAAAAGTTTATTTTCCAGGTATCCAGTTACAGCATTAGAACAAGTTTAAGAGACAGGCTCATGCAAAAAATCTACAGCAAATTATACAATGCGGCAAGATATAGTAGAGCTGCTGCTGTTCCTCAATCCTCACCCGAACAAGATGAGTATTTTTGGTGGGCATAAGTTGGATTTAACTATTTTTAAAACACGCAACTGCATTATACATTAATTAAAATCATGTTTTCATGTTATAATAAGCAAACATGCCACACTCTATTCTATTTAGGAGCATTAATAAATTATAATTGTTAATAAAATTTCGTTTTTTTCCGACTTCCTGTCTACGCTGCGTGGTTTCGTAATTAAAATTTGTACATAATCACCGAGGGATTCGCCAAATTATGCCAAAGCTGCAATTTTCGAAGCAGTAAGCATGCAATAAGGTTTGCAAATGAGTCATATTAGCTCACGCAAGGTGGAAACCAGGTACGACTCCGCAATAAACCCATTTAGAGATATTCCCCGTTTCCCAGCAATTTTATCGTAAAACGCACGACAGTTTATTTGTTCTAAATAAATGCCAAATCCAATAAACTCGAATATCTCGAGTTCTATCAAAACTGAAACGGTGGATCAATTACGACGTGGCTTTCTAATTGTTTACTTAGTGACTTGTTAACGGGGACATTATCACGACCTTCGTGATTTACCGACATGTATTATTGTATCGTAACTTAATAAAACGATCGCGCAAATATGCGATTACAAGGGAAAATTCTTCAATTGCATGTGTAAATGCAGTAGTTTATTTTCTGGGTGCATGACTCCAGAACGTAAACTGAAACTGCAACCTAAGTGGCGACCTCTTGGCGACATACTTTTAAATTATTCACCAACTTTGATGCCAAACCAACTACAAAGGAAGGGAAGTGAATAATGTTTAATTTTTAAACGCATGAGACACTTCCGAATATAGAAATTAAATAAGTAAATTGGCCGAAACAACTTTGTGAACAGTCCTAACTCACGTTAATGATGTAGAAGTTGCATGATTAAATTTGAATACGTTTAAATTTTTCCTCGAAATTCGCAAAAAAAAATCCAAAATCTCAAAATTTTAAGCTAACTCTCAAAAATGTTGCAGAAAAAGTCGAAATTTTGGTAATTAAAAATAGAAATAACTGAACGCACCCTACTGCCAACTGTCAATATTGTAGTGCAGTGGTGTGTCGTAACTTTAATAAATGGGGAAGCTAAACAGACACCCTTTTAAATATTATTTATAATTTTGCTTCCAACCTGATCACATCTTGATAAGCAATTAAAATATTGTGTTTCGATTACTCGACATTTCGATTTAAATTCAAAATTTCAAAACAAATCTCGAAATGTTTAAAATAAATTAAAGATTTTTAAGAATAAATTCAAATGTTTCTCCAAATTATTTTCAAGATTTTCAAATTTCAAGTTAAACTCTGAATATTATTTTTTTAATTTTCAGATTGATTCTTGGACTGTCTTACTTTTTGAATTTTTCTCTTTGTGTTTGGATCTTTACTCGAAATTTCGAATTAACATCCTAACCAATATATAAACGCGAAAGTGTGTTTGTCTGCTAGTTTGTCCGCTCAGTGTTGTCAGATTTTAGGCACTTTCCCAATGTTCTACTCACGCGCATAAGGCATGACTCATTTTCTACTAAACTTAATGTAGCTGCTGGCAGGATTCTTTTAGAGGATATAAAATGGTCTGACAATTTGACACCATCATAAAGCGATAGGGCGCTTTTCTGTGATGTTAGTTGATAGATGTTCAGTATTTTACTCTCTTCCGTATTTGAAAAAAAATCTCACGTATTTTAAAGAGTGCAACGGTAACACCGTAGGCGAAGTCGCGGGTAATAGCTCGTTCTAAATTAAAATTAAAAACTCCAAAATTAAAAATAAGATAATTACAAAAACTATTTTAATCGCCAAATGGCAAGAATATAGTTTTTTCCTGAGACTTTCTTCAAAACTTCAACATTAAAAAAATCTAAATTTTGAGAAAATGTAAATGTATTTTAAAGAAAGGGGAAATTTTCAAAGGAGTCCGAATTATGAAAAGATCTAAACGAAATTCCAAATTCCACAAGAAGTCAAAATTATCACAAAATTCAAAATTTCTTGATATTCCAAGTTTTCAAAAATGCAATTCTTTTAAAATAATTCAAAATTTCCAGGAAAAGTTAAAATTTTTGAAAATTTTGCTTTTTTTTAAATTCGTCTTTCTCCAAATTTCGACTTGTTTATCAAACTTTGCCTCTTTTTCGAATTTTGGTATATGTTTTGATAAAAAAGTAAAAATTTATAAAATAATATTTACTTGGAGATTCTAAAAAATATGTTTCGAAAATTTTTAATTTTTTTAAAAGACGAAAATTCCAAAAAAAACTTAAGCTCCACTTGTTTCTTAAAATTTCGACGTTAATCAATAGTGGACATTTTCTGACGTCACAAGGGGAAGGGGGGGAGAATGTTCATCACTCAGTTAAGAAATAAAGTGTTGTTGAGAAATTTCGACTTTTTTTTGAAATTTTTATTCATTTCGAAATTTCTTCTAAATTTTTTCAAAATTTTTAAAATTTTGAAAAGTATGTAGATTGAAAATATACCAAAATAAAGATTTACTCTCAAAATTTCAAACGTAAGCCGATAATTATTACTTATTTTTTTAAAATTGGAGATTAGCTTAACAATTTTTACGTGTTTTTCTAAGCCTTTCAACTCAAAATTGGAATATTTTTCCAAAAAGTCCCACATTTTGACTCTAACCTTAAAATTACGCCACTCACCTGAAACGTTCGATTTTAGCCTCAAAATGTTGACTTTTCCCAAAATTTCAACTGAAAATAACACTATTTTAACCTCAACGACAGGACTTTAGCATCAACACCAGAACTTTAGCCCCCACACCAGAACTTATTATGACCTTTTTAAATTTCGTTTGCGACGTTTTCATTTTTTTCCGAATAGTTTGAACTTAACATCGAGTTTTTTTTGTCAAAGGTACCCAAAATCGAGGTAAATCGCAAAATTATGACTTTTAGGTCAAAATCGGGACTTTCACCTCAAAACCACGACTTTAACCTCAAAACAACGACGTTAACCTCAAAACTACAAATTTAACCTCAAAACCACGATTTTAACCCCAAACCCATGACTTTAAGCTCAAGCATACGACTGCAACTTCAAAGTCATGATTTTAACCTGAAAATTACGCCACTAATTTCAAACATTCGACTTAAGCCTCAAAATGTTGATCTTTCTCAAAATTTCAACTAAAACTTAAACCACTTTAACCCCAACAAAAAGACTTTAACCTCAACACCAGAACTTTAACCTTATCACCAGGACGTATTATGACTTTTTTTTAATTTCGTTTGCAACGTTTTTATTTTTTCCGAATAGTTTGATCTCAAGATTGAGTTTTTTTCATCAAATATACCCAAACATGAGTTCCGTTGCTAAATTATGACTTTTACGTCAAAATCAGGACTTCAACCTCATATTCACGATTTTAACCTCAAAACAACTAGTTTAAACTCAAAACCACAATTTAAACCTCAAAACCACGACTTTAACCTCAAAACCACGATTTTAACCTCAAAACCACGACTCCAGCTTTAAAATTGCGACTTCAACTTCAAAATCACCATTTTAACCTGAAAATTACGGCACTAATCTCAAACATTCGTGTTTTTTGTTGATTGTTGATTTTCATCGAAAATTCAACTAAAAATCCTTGATAAAAATCGAAAACCCGAAGTTTTGGAGGCGAATTGCAACTTAACAGGTGATTCCAGTTTTTGTCAAAATTGCTCTTTTTAATCGTCTTAGTTCTTGGGCAAAATCGTTCCTCGATTAATCGATCTTTAACCACGTGCAACAGTTTAATAGTAATACAAAAATAAGTCAAATACACGACATTTAAACCGAAAGTGTTATTTAAAGCGAAATTTCACTTATACAAATCTGAATATTGTTACGGGCTTATCGGTTCGAATTAAATATACGCGATGGATTATACCCACTTTATTACTGAACTCAACTTGGATCACCACAATTGACAATTAACTCACTTATTATTGACCTCTACTAACTCACTAATTACACTGATTCTAACTGACTTACTCGAGGAAAAGCCTTTTATAGTTTCGGCCCCCGGCTTCTGGAACTTTTCGGCAGATAAGGCTTATCGTTTGCCGAAATTTCTGGAACGCTTATCTGCCGTTTGTTTCGCTATCGTGATCGCTTTCCCCTTATCAGATCCTTCTAGAAACTTTTTTTATTTACTAAAATATACAATTCTGTTCTAAATTCTATTCCATCTATTTACATTGCGTTACACTGCCTCCCCCTTAGGAATGATCGTCCCGATCAGTTTCAATCAGTCACTTCGCCACTAAATTTGCATAGTCTGTTCAGGTGTACCACTTTCATTTTACTCCTGGAGCTACGCTGGATCCTGTATACCAAGTCGTTGATCCTCCTCAGCACTTTGTACGGCCCTTCCCAAGATGACGTAAACTTTGACGAAACTCCTTTCTTTCGCTGAGGGTTGTATAGCCATACCAATTCGCCCTCACTGAAACCACCATGATTGGCATTCACGTCATACCTGGCCTTCATCCGGTCCGTCGCCAAGTTAATCTTCGTCCACACCAGGGCATGCGTCTCCAATATCGCTTTCCTCAAGTCGTCTACGAAACCCATCGTCTCCCTGGGGATCTCCATTGGTGATCCAAACACTAAGTCACACGGAAGCCGCAGTTTCCTCCCAAAGATCACTTTTGCAGGAGTCTGACTTGTAGTTTCATGAGTTGCCGCGCGATAGGCCATCAGAAACAGTGGTAGATGTCGATCCCAGTCTGTCTGATGTTTGGCAACGACCTTCGAAAGATGTTCCTCTAAGGTCCTGTTAAATCTCTTCACCATTCCGCCAGACTGTGGATGAAGAGATGTTGTTCAAGTTTTCCTTATTCCAAGAAGACGACACACCTCTTGGAAACCCCCCAATTCAAAGTTCCTTCCCTGGTCCGAGTGTAGTTCCAAGGGAACACCTAATAGACAGATGAAGTTGTCCACAAGAACCCTTGCGACTGTGGTAGCTTCTTGGTTCAGGATGGCATTAGCTTCACGCCATTTACTGAAATAATCCATGACCACCAGGATGTACTTGTTGCCATCGTCTGAAGCTGGGAACGGTCCTGCCACATCGATTTCAATTCTTTTGAATGGAGCTCCCGCATTGTATTGCTTCAGGGCCCCTTTTGTTCTTGTACGAGGACCCTTGGATGGAGCACAGGTGACACATTTCCGACACCACCGCTCGAAGTCCTCCCTGCAGTTAACCTAATAGAACCGTTTTCGAACCTTCTCTAGGGTCTTGTTCATCCCTAAATGTCCACTAGAGGTCCCATTGTGCACCTCCCACAAGACCTGTGGAATCTTCTCCTGAGGCACCACCAACTGTCAGTTGACGCGCTTTCCATTCGTGCTTTCCCATGCTCTCTTTAGCACCCCGTCCTCGAGGAGGGATTTTCATTGGGCCCACAAATTCTTAAGAGCTGGACTTCTGCCGGAAACCTTTTGCCATTCCGGTCTGTCTCCAGTTTCTTTTTATTCCAATATGGGTCCGATATCAGCGTCGCTCTTCTGTAGTTTCCGACGACCTTCAACAGTCCATTCGTCTTCTGCCTGGACATAAGTGACCCTTATATCCACCATGTCCTCATGGTCCTCAACTCGTCTGCAGTATTTGTAATCCCCACAAGGTCTTCTGGACAAGGCATCAGCGTTGTTATATTGTGGTCCCGGTCGATGATGCACCTTAAAGTGATACTGCTGGAGCCTTTCCAACCATCTAGTCGTCTGTCCCTCTGCGTTCTTCATTCGCAGTAGCCAAGAAAGTGCCGAATGGTCTGTTCTGATAAGGAATTCTTGCCCATGCCAGTACTTGTGAAAGTGTTCCACGGCCTTCACTATCGCAAGAAGTTCCTTCCTGGTGGTGCAGTAGTTCCTGTCCGGCTTCATCAGGATCTTGCTGTAATATTCGATTACTCTTTCTTCATCGCCTTGAACTTGAGACAGCATAGCCCCAATGCCGACGTTGCTGGCATCAGTATCCAACACAAACTTCCCATCTCGCTGAGAATAAGCCAAGATAGGGTTTGTGCACAAGGCGGACTTCAGTTTTCGGAAAACAGTATCACAATCCGGAGTCCAGACATACGGCGTTCTTTCTTCCGTTAGTCGGTGTTAATGGCGCAGCGATGTTGGCGAAACCTTTCACAAATATTCTGTAATAGGTGCATAACCCCAGGAAACTCCTCAGTTCATGTTTATCTGTGGGTCTTGGCCAGTTACGGATTGCTTAAGTATCGCGTGCCACAGTAACCTTGACTCCTGGGTCCACTGTTGCCTGTACATTCCTTCCATCCCCACTGGCTTTCACCACCAAACCCTCCTTGGTCCTTTTTATCTGTTTGATGGGAAGAATGTTGGGGACTGTTTTCTTCACGTTAACTAGTGAGTTCTCTTTCTCGCCATGTTGTCTTCTTAATGTGGGGCTTGTCGACTTCTTGGAGGTTGACCTGCAGTCTTTCGTGTCCCGGTTTGCCGCAGCCGTAACATGTTATGCTTCTGCTGGAATTGCATTTAAGAGTTCCTATCAGTTCTTGGATACTCGCGTCAATTTTCTTGATGTTAGCACTCATATTCGCGTTCATTTTCTTCATGTTAGCGTTAATGTTTCCAAAATTAGAGTCATTCGCGACCTCTTCGATGTCGGCCTTCCTTACCCTCCGTGACGCCTCTGATTCCGAAACCCTGTAAGCAGCTTCTATCTCCAAAGCTCTAATCAGTGCTTCTCTCGATGTTCGGAAGTTTGACAAGCGCATGACTTTTTGGACTTCTGAGTCTCTTCTTCTATTCTAAACTCTATTCCATCTATTTACATTGCGTTACGATATATTTATATGAGTATCAAAACTATATCAGGAGCAGGTAAAACTACATTATTTAATTTCTAACAATATCCTTATTTTTGCATTAATTTGTTGTTCTTCTTTAAGTAGAACTAGCATAACAATGCCTAACCGCATAACCGTAAAGAACTCGTAATATCGACTTTAAATTGCAAAATTCGTAAAGCAACTCTTTTAAAATATTAAATCAGAATTTTAAATTCAATCGAGAAATCCTTGAAATTCTGTTTTATATTTAAATTTTGATTAAATTTTCTGAATTAATAAAATAAAATTTTCCAAATTTCCACTTAAAACTCACAATATTGGAAACTGAATTAAAAGTTCAACTTTAATGTCAAACTTTTCATTTTTTTGTCGATAGTTTGGGTTCCATTTTGAAACTCAAAACCTTTAATCTCAGTATCGAGATTTTTGAAAAAAAAAATATGGTATTTAAAAATTGATTAGGGCAGATATTGATATTGTAACAAAATGTTGTTATAAAATTTGTATTAGTGATTGCGTGAGGAACTCTCTAGAAAAATTTGTTAATGGGAAGCTGCCACGATAATGAATCATACGGCAGATAAGCGCTCTAGATGTTTCCGCAAGCGATAAGCCTTATCTGTCCGAAGTTCCGTTCTAGAAACCGGAACGGTACCTATAAATACGCGGGCGTCTTACCCTCAGTTAGTTAGTTGTTTAGTCAGTTAATTATACAGTAAATCAGTTGGTTAGTCAGGTTAGTTAGTTGGCCAGATATTCTGATAGTAAATTACAATTGTAGTGTTACGAAATCAGTTTGGAAATAGTGTTACAATTCACGAAGTTCTAATTTTCGAACCGATAACGCGCAACAATATTGTCCAAGCTGATAACGATTCTTAATAATTAGATATTTAGTGATGTAATTGGGCTGCAATATTTTACAATTTAAAATGACTTAAATAAGTAGAAAAAGATCGCAATCAGATGCCGCATCGTTGGCAAAAAAAAGCGAATTGAAAAGTAATGGGGACGTAACACGGAGCACTAAACGCCCAAATCCGATTAATATGTTGATTGAAACTAATGGTTCTGTCTTCATTGTCAGTCGTTGAACAGAATCCAACGCTGGGCTGCCATTCGCGAGACATTGCCGCATTACTGGAACGTGCCTCGAAAAACCGTAGGCATTTCCTACACTTTATGCAACGCCAATTCAATTTTGTATTACGTGTAAACTTGAGACTTTTTCTGCACTACTAGAGCGTGTTTAATCGCACCTGCCAACTAACTTGAACGAAACACTTTTTCTATGAACGAGGTAAATTCAAACGAAAACCTTAAAGATGTTGCTAAACATTATATTAAATAGTATTTTTTATCGAACATATCAGAAAGTGACAATCAATAATTATTACTCCTTTAGATCAGACCCTAATTTAAAAGTCGCAGTCCCGATCTGTAGTTCTGGGTTTCTCGCATATGGTTCTGCAACGTCTACATAATGGAATCCATTCGAGTAAGTGGTAAAATAGTGGAGGTGGAACAAATATAGTGTAAGCCAGCGGGACAATTTGTCAGTTGCTGTGAATTTCCCAATTCTCGACACTCTAAAGCGTCAAATGATAGCCTTCGCTCAAACAAGATGTTATATTTTTTGTGTTTCTAGGGTACGCTTAGATTAGACACTTTATTCATACATTTCTCTCTGACATAAAATATATTTTCTCTCTGACATAAGTTCAACTATCCTGAGAGAAGCTATCTCCTCCCAGCTGAGTAGATAAGTCTCGAATAGCTTCTCTCAGGATAGTTGACACTTATGTCAGAGGGAAATGTCTAATTTAAATGCACCCTAATGACTAATGACATTGCAAGTATTAATTTCGTTACACTAAATTTGTTTTAGCTTCACCAAGCCCACTTTATAATATATTTAAATTATTATTTAAATAACTAAAATTGTTTACTTTGGAAAACATTTTTCGACACACGTCTGTAAGATAATTGAAATTCTTAAAACGTCACATCAAGACATCTGACAAAAAATGTTTTCAGCAGTAAATAATTTCTTGAAGGTAAAATAAATTTAGTGTAATTCTATTGAATTACACTAAATTGAATCGTATTCGACTCAATAAGGACCCAAAATGAAAAAGTATTAATACCATTAGTAACGTAATCTAACTTATAAGAAAATATCACACTGACTCATAATGTTGACACAGGTCCATCTAGAGCTAATTTACTAAGGAATTCATTTGAAAGCAAAATCTGAAAACTAATAAAACCGTGTCAAAAAAGTTTAACAGAAATGTGTGCAGGAACACTAATTTTAGTCGAAACACGTTTTTCCTTAAATTTGGTCAACTAACTGAGACTATGATATTATACTGATACTATGATGATGAGAAAATAAAAAATTGAGATACCATCTTGAAGTATGTAAAATATTGCATAATGGATTTTCGATTTTGGCCTAAATTTAAGATTTTAATTAGTTTTGGTCTAATATTTCGAATTTATTTGAAAATTGCGCCATTTTATTAAATTTTAAAATCTTTTAAAAAGTTGAATATTTCTCAAAATCCCTATTCTCTAAAATTTTTGACTGTTTGTCAATATTTCGACATTTTTAATATAACAAATTTTATTTCAAAATTAAGATTTTGTCTTTTTCAACTCCTAAAGCTTTGGATTTGCTTTAAAAATCTTAACATCTTATAAAAATTCCAACATTTCTCAGTTTTGATCTTGAAACTGGTCACTTTATTTTTCAAATTTTTGCCTTATTCCAAAATTTTAACTTTTTCCAAAATTTCGGTTTTTTAGAAATTTCGATTTTTCTTTTAATTTTGACTTTTTTTCGAAATGTTTTTTAACCGTTGGATTTTTCACGTTTTCGACTTTTTCCAAAAATTGTTTACTTATTTCAAATTTTTCTATTATTTTTAAAATTTGGCCTTTTTCAAAATCTGACTTCGACTTTCTATAAGATTTTAACTTTTTTGAAAATATTAAATTTTTGGATGTAGAATTTTTCAAAGTTTTGACTTTTAAAAAAATATTCATCAACAAATTTCCATTTCTTAAAAAATAAAACCATTTTTCCAATTTTAACTTCGATCTTTTACAAAATTTTAATTTTTTGATGCTTTCGATTTCTTTTGAAAATGTCGAGTTTTTAAAAGTTTGAGATTTCTTCCAAATTTTGTTTTATTCCAAAATAATAAATTCAAAGTTTGGAGTTATTTAACATTTTCGACTTTTTCTCAAAACGTATTTCAAATTTTCTATTTTTTTTTGGAATTTCTACTTTTTCCAAGTTTTGAACTTCTCGAAAATGTGGATATTTTTTGAAAATTTTCACTTTCCAAAATTTAGATTTTTTCAATTTTTTCAAATCTAAACTTTTCTGTTAATTTTGCCTGTTTTTTCAAAATTTTAATTCTTTTTAAGATTTCCAAGTATTCCAAGATTTTAAGTTATTTTTTTAAATTTTGGCTCTAAAATTTCTTAGAT
The DNA here is from genome assembly GCA_028583605.1 of Dastarcus helophoroides. Taxonomy (NCBI): domain Eukaryota; kingdom Metazoa; phylum Arthropoda; class Insecta; order Coleoptera; family Bothrideridae; genus Dastarcus; species Dastarcus helophoroides. The sequence goes on along the minus strand of CM053335.1, from coordinate 23,855,294 downwards.
ATTCTCTTTTAAAATTTCTTCTTTAACGTTTACACATTTTTACAAAATTTCAAGTTTCCGAAAATTTCAAAGTTTAATTTTAATATACATTTTTTTCCCAACTTTTAACTTATTTTACAAATATAAATTTTAACAAATAATCTTGCTTGTTTCAAAATATTAAATTTTTGGATGTAGAACTTTTCAGTTTTCACTTTTAAAAAAATATTCATCAACAAATTTCCATTTTTTTAAAAATAAAACCATTTTTCCAATTTTAACTTCGATCTTTTACAAAATTTTGATTTTTTGATGCTTTCGATTTTTTTTTGAAAATGTCGAGTTTTTAAAAGTTTGAGTTTTCTTCCAAATTTTGTTTTATTTTAAAATAATAAATTCAAAATTTGAAGTTATTTAATATATTCGACTTTTTCTCAAAACGTTTTTCAAATTTTCTATTTTTTTTTGGAATTTCTACTTTTTTCCAAGTTTTAAACTTTACGAAAATGTGGATATTTTTTGAAAGTTTTCACTTTCCAAAATTTAGATTTTTTCAATTTTTTCAAATCTAAACTTTTCTGTTAATTTTGCCTATTTTTTCAAAATTTTAATTCTTTTTAAGATTTCCAAGTATTCCAAGATTTTAAGTTATTTTTTAAAATGTTGGCTTTAAAATTTCTTAGATATTCTCTTTTAAAATTTCTTCTTTTACGTTTACACATTTTTACAAAATTTCAAGTTTCTTAAAAATTTCCGAAAATTTGAAAGTTTCATTTTAATATACATTTTTTTCCCAACTTTTGACTTATTTTACAAATTTAAATTTGAACAAATAATCTTGCTTGTTTCAAAATATTAAATTTTTGGATGTAGAATTTTTCAGTTTTCACTTTTAAAAAAATATTCATCAAAGAATTTCCATTTTTTAAAAAATAAAATCTTTTTTCCAATTTTAACTTCGATCTTTAACAAAATGTTGATTTTTTGATGCTTTCGATTTTTTTTGAAAATGTCGAGTTTTTAAAAGTTTGAATTTTCTTCCAAATTTTGTTTTATTTTAAAATAATAAATTCAAAATTTGGAGTTATTTAATATTTTTGACTTTTTCTCAAAACGTTTTTCAAATTTTCTATTTTTTTGAAATTTCTACTTTTTTCTAAGTTTTGAACTTTCCGAAAATGTAGATATTTTTTGAAAATTTTTATTTTCAAAAATTCAGATTTTTTCAATTTTTTCAAATCTGATCTTTTCTGGTAATTTTGCCTGTTTTTTCAAAATTTTAATTCTTTTTTAGATTTCTAAGTATTTCAAGATTTTAAGTTGTTTTTTAAAATTTTGGCTTTAAAATTTCTTGAATATTCTCTTTTAGGAAATTTCTTCTTTTACTTTACACATTTTTACAAAATTTCAAGTTTTTTAAAAATTTCCTAAAATCTCAAAGTTTCATTTTAATATACATTTTTTTGTTTTTTTCAATTTATTTAACATTTCTTCGGCCCAGTTTGGAAATATTTAAATTTTATGGTTTGTTGACGAGCTCAAATGAGAGCGAAACATCGATGCCAGTGCTACAACCTTTTTTATGTATTTTTTACATTTTCCTAATTTATCAAAAAACAAAAATTTTTTATTTTTTCCATATCTAATTTTTGATCTTCTATTTTTCATTATTCCTATTCTATGTAAAATAAACTAACCTCTTAATTTGTGAACTGTCTTGAAGTGACGTTTTCAATAAATTTAAATATCACGTAGTCGCATTTCAAAAATTGTTTAGAAAATTGTCAACAAACCATAAAATTTAAATATTTCCAAACTGAGCTGAAGAAATGTTAAATAAATTGAAAAAAACATAATATTTCCGGTCAATAAGGGTCTACCATGAAGAATATACATTTTTTTCTCAACTTTTGATTTATTTTACAAATTTTGAATTTTAACAAATAATCTCGCCATTTCTTCAAGATTTAGTATTTTTGAAAATTTCTGACTCTTTAAAAATGTCAACTTTTTTAAAAATAACGTATTCTTTCAATATTTCGTGTTATTTTAATTGTTGATTTTTTGAAAATTTATACATTTTTCAAAATTTTGACTAAAATTTCGACCTTTATTTTCAAATTAACGACTTTTTTCATATTTTTGATTTTTTTGAAAATTTCTCATTCTTTTATAACTTTCGACAACTTGAAACGTATTTATAATTTTTGAACTATTTTGAACATTCTGTTTTTCAGAATTTTTAATATTTATTTGAAAATTGCGCCATTTTTGAAATTTGGAATTTTTGTTCTTTTCTTTTAAAAATTGAAACACAGAACTTGTCCCCTGAAACCAAGAAAAATTAAAAAACACAACAAAGGTTGCTCTAACGCGTTTCGACAGCCAAGCTGTCATCTTCAGAGAGAAACTTATTTCGACATTATTAAATTTACGAATTATATTTAATTATACGGATTTTATTTGAAATTAAGATTTTTTTTCAACATATCTGTTTCGAAGATTTCGACTTTTTTTTGAAAATTTCGATTTTTTATGTAAATGTCCATATTTTTTAAAATTTTGAGCTTAAACTGTTTCTTTATTTTTCAAATTTTGACTTTTTCCAAAATTTTAACTGTTTTTGAAAGTTCGTATTATTTTTAAATTGCGATGTTTTTTCAAAATGTTATCTTTTTTTGAAAATTAGATATATTTTAAAAATAACACCTTTAAAATATTTTACAAAATTTTAAAAAAATTCAAATTAGAGTTTTTGAAAACGCCGAAATATTTAAAAAAATATTAAAATTTTGAAAAAAGGCGTTAATTTGAAAAAAGTCAAAATTTCAAGGTCAAAATATTGTAGATGACATTTTTTTAAATTTTACTCTCAAATTTGTATATATATTTTCAATTTAGGCCTCTTTTTGAAAATTTTGCTTCTTTATGTGTCAAGTTTTTTAAAATATCGAGTTTTTTTAATTTTTCAAAATATTTTGATTTTTTTTGAAAATTTTAATTTTTTTTTAATTTTGACTATTTTTCAATATTTTAACTTTTTTAAAAAGTATATACAAATTTTTCCAAAATTTCCATTTTTCTGAAAATTTTGATTTCCTTTTAAATATCAACTTTGGCATGAAAATTTCAACGTTAACCTTTTCAAAACCTTCGAATTTATACAAAATTTTGACTTTTTTTGAACATTTTGACCCTTTAAATTTCGACTTTTATAAAAATTTGGTATTTTTTGTATGTCTCGCCTTATTTTCCAAATTTTTTAATTAAAATATTCAAATTTTCCAAATTTTGACCACAAGATTTGAAATTTTTTTAAAACTCTGACCTCTTTTTAATTTTCAGTGTTGATTCAAATTCTCCACTTTTGTTGGAAAAACTTAAAGGGATTTAAAATTTTTTTTAACTGCGCGACTGGGGGGGCACAACATACAAATGGTTAGGAACTTCATTTTCTCTAAATGTACCCAATCTAAAATTTTGGATGTTACGACTTCACTTTCGAGATTTCAATTCTGTTAAACCCTAGAATCCGAAGAAAGTTAAAATTTTAAACAAAAATTACAAATTTGAGTATAAAATTGAAATTCTGAAAAAAAAATGCAACTTTTTTTAAGTAAATGCTATGAATTTAACCAATAAATTTGAAGTGAAACATTTTCGAAATTGAAGCTTTAAATACTGGATTTTATGGATATTTTTTTCATTTCAACTTTCGACTGAATCTCGAAATGTGGAATTAGAATCTAGAATCTAAGCTCAATATTGTCACTACATCGATTCGACTATGAATCGAATTTTGTCCAACTTTTTGTAAGATTGGGAAAAAACTAGAATACATTGAAACCCAATATCGATGCATTGTTTGTTATCATTTATTTATTTACGAATATAAATAATGAAATAAATGTTAAGTTGTAAAACATTGTATATTACGCTAGCAAATTACAGCAGCGATACGTAAATATATATTTTAAAAACACCTCTCCTCTTCCTTTACGAAATTTCAGTGGCATTTTTTCTGATTGTTCGATACATCACGATCATTTTTTAGTTCTTCCATATAATTAATCAGCGAGGCCTGACTATCGGGCGATTCATTCAAATCATTGTCATACTTGTGCGATTTGCCACTTTTCTTTTTTCGAGTACCATTCATACATTCCGACACCTTCGTGGTTCCATTGAACAACTCCTTCACTTTGGTTACTCCGTTAATTTTACAGCTAACTTTGGACACCCCATTCATCTGAACCGATCCGTTTAATTTCGACACTCCGTTTAATTTCGCGACCTCCACCTTCCCGTTCTCCGGCGATTTCGCGAAATATTTCATCAGTTCCTCCTGCTCGGAATCATTTTCGTACGAGTCACATTTTCGCAGGAGTTTCTCGAATATATTACACGGGTCGGTTGAGTTACCGATGGAGTAACCGTTAGTGTGCTTAACGTGATTAACGTAACCATTTTGTACCGTTTTGAAACCGTTCTGATGTTTGGTGTAACCATTTTTCTTCTTGACTCTACTCTGATGGAAAACTGCGGTCGTTTCGTCTTTCGTATTGTCTTGAGTTTGGGGCAAAGTCTCCGATAACTTCTTGTCTGAGCTAGCCTTTATCATCGGCACGTAATTTGGTGGTGGCTTCAGTTTTTCGATAGCTTCGATTAAAGTCTTTACCGTGGCCGACTTAGACTCTTGCACCTTCTTTACCTGCGGTTGTCTCACCCTGCTTAACTTTCTCTTCAATTCGACGTTCCTTTTCTCGGTTTCCTTTCGTTTCTTGATTTCTTCCTGCAGCCTGGTGCTCAATCCGGAGATATGTTTGTTAGTTAACGTCAAAGTTGGTTTGGAATTTGTACTTTTGAGCTTTTCGTTGGATTTTTTCAATATGTGATCACTTTTAGAAGATCGTGGTATATTATTCGAGATCCCGTAGTGCAAAGGGACGCACTTGGAGCCATACATATTGTTGGTTCTAAAAGTGTACTGAGAGTGTGAAGTCCCCACGGAAACGCACTCCAGAGACAACGCGGTGTTGCACCATTGGTACTGGGGTTGGTAATCGATGCTTTGTTTTTCTTTGAGAATTCCCAGCACTTTGTCGATGGTGTCCGTCGTAAGATCGTTTTGTCGAAAATCTGCGATTTCCAAGGATCGATTGTATTGCAGAATATCCAACAGTCTAGGAGCTATTTCCTCGGTGATTCCACATTTCTGCATATCAATCGCTTTTATCCACAAATCATCTTCAAGCTCCTTTAAAATATAACTGAGCCCTTCATTTCCAATATATGGATTGCAATTTAGTAAAATCCGTTTTATTCCGCATATCGTACCAGCGTCCGGTTCCTCGTACCTCAACGAATTGTGCCAACTTGTGCTATATCTCGACAATTGCTGATAATTTATCAATTTCGCTATGTACAAACCACTTTCCGATGTTAAATCGCACCTTGACAAATTTAAAACTTCAACGTTCGGCATGATCTGTAGATAACTGCATACAGCCCGACAGCCAGAATCTTGAATTGGACAGTTGGCAAGAGAAAAGTACCTTACCGTGGAATTCTTCCTTAATGCCTTCAGTAAACTTTCCAGGTATTGAGTAAACATTGGTAAACCATCTAATTCTATGCAAGTAAGTACTTGATTCCTTGCTATTGTATAAGAAAGTGAATTTATCAAAGAATTTAAAACGTAGTGAGTCCAAAGGGAACCGTACTTCCTCGTCATCCTTCTGGCCTTATCTTCAGTATCAATCTCGTGTAAGAATTGGTAGCTTCCTATTTTACTCCTTATACTTATAACATGAAGACTCGTGTCCTGTTTTAGGGCAGTAATAACGGGGCTCCACTCTTCAAATTTTAGGCGATCTGCGGCAAAATCCAAAACTGTGTTGCATTTAGTTTTCGCTGGCTTCACCACTGCAGCTGGACTACTATTCAGCCTACGACATAGTTCTGTGTACCACACGTAAAAGACATTGTTGGGTTTTGGATCTGGCGCAATTGATGATTTAGAGGTACCCGGCATTTTTCAAAATTTTGTTTATAATAATACGTATTGGTTACTCACAAACATATACTGGAAATAATTATATTTATAATGACAGATTGGAAAAATATAAAATTGACAGTAAAATGTATGACACTTCAAAAATGGTGTAAATAGACATTTCGAATATTCCACTGACTTTTTTCACGTCATTTAGATTCGAAATCAGATGCATATTATCGGTTACGGCAAAATTCCCATATTTAGTTGATAATAACGAGTTCAGGGCAGATACCAAGAGAATAAATACAATATGAATGTGGCTTCTGGTAGACCATACAAATTTGGATAGCGCTCCAAGTAAGTACTATACAATATAATACGATAACATGGGACATAGGTCCCTGTAACTGGAAATTCAAATATCAAATTTAAATAGAAATGATTAAAATTCAAGTAAAAGGTGCGCTAGATGAAATGTAGTCGCCCATTTTTTTTTTAAATAAAACGACCAACGTTAGGTGACTTATTAAAAATTTCTATGCAGATTCGCAGCATTGCAAGTTGACGCGATAAAGAGAAAAATCCTAAATGTAAGCAAAGCATCAACTTTATTGGTGTTTCAAAAAAAGTCGACATTTCGAAATGAGGTCGAAATTTTAAAGTAAAATGTCAAAATTTCGAGGCAAAAGTCGAAATTTTAAAAAATAACCTTAAAGTTTGGGTCTACCATGCTTAAATTTTCAGGAAAATAAAAAATGAAATGTAAAAAATTCAAATTTCGAAAAAAAATGGAATTAATTAGAAACATGACGTTTATAATCGAAATTTAGGAAAATGTGTAAAAACTGATAAAACAAAACGAGAGAACATTGTTGAGTTTAACTTATAATTTTAAAAATGTCAGCACGTCAAGATTAAAGTCCGCTCTAATGTTTATTTGAATGTTATTAAGCTAAAACTAAAAAAACAAATTAGAAAAACTCGAAAGACCATAGGACGATAAACATAGTGAATCGGTCCCAGAAAGATATCTGGACCATTTTTTTAGAATGTAATGCTACTAATAAGATTCTTTGATCCTGCAAGTTTCAAATCTCTATCTATTTTAGTTTTTGAAAAAATCGAAAAAATTCTAAAAAAATCGATTTAAATAAAATTTAAAAACATTGTAGAAATATATATATATATATATATATATATATATATATATATATATATATATATATATATATAGGCTATATTCTAAAAAATTGAAAGTCTATAATCATTATGTTATGTAGGAAAAACGATCAATTTTTTTCAAAATTATTTTTTTTCTTTATGGTAATGTTATAGAACAATTTTGAAACTAATTTCTGTTTATGTCTTTTTTGATGTAGAATATTTTTGCAAATTCTGAAACTGATCAAAAAGGTACGCCATATTGAAAAAAAAACTGATTTTTTTCATTAAAAAATTGATTTATATTTCAATTTTAGGTATATTGGGCTCATCTCAGAGAGTATATTCCAACTAATAGGGTAATTTAACCATGCAAGTTTCAAGGTTATACTTATGTATTTTTTGGAAAAATTGGAAAAAAGAAAAATAGGAAAATACTTTTTTTCTCAAATCGCGTAAAACCGGTTTTAATGCAATTTGAAAATAGTTGAGAGGTATATAAATGCTTTACTCAAAAAAAAACTATTAGCTCCTTTATAACCTTAATAATAATTATTAGAGACGTTCTAGAGCAGTTTTAGAGTTAACTTTCTTAATGTGTTTTTTGACATAGAATAATCTCTCGAATCCTTAAATTAATTAAACATGAATTTATTTCAATGTGTTTTATATTGTTTTATATCATTGAAACAACTTTATCAAAATTAAGAGCTAGTATTTTTTTGAGCAAAGTATTTATATATCTCTAGAATGTTTTCAAATTTCACTGAAATCGGTTTATGTGGTTTTTGGAAAAAAAATAAAAAAATAAAAATAAATAGAATTCTGCAACTTGCAGGAATAAACTATCCAATTAGCAGGAATATACTCATTAAAGATGATCCCAATATTACTGAAATTAAAATAAATCAATTTTTAAATGAAAAAATTGGTTTTTATTTTTTTTCAATATGGCGTACCTTTTTGATCAGTTTCAGAATTTGCAAGGTTATTCTACATCAAAAAAGACGTAAAAAAAAGTTTATTTCAAAATTATCCTAGAACTTTATCATATAGAAAAAAAATAATCTCGAAAAAAATTGCCCGTTTCTCCTAATTAGCATAAAGATTTTAAATTAATATATGTTTTTTAAGATAGATTTTATACATCTCTATAATATTGTAACGCAATGTAAATAGATGTAATAGAATTTAGAATAGAATTGTATAATTTAGTAAATAAAAAAAGTTTCTAGAAGGATCTGATAAGGGGAAAGCGGCCGCGATAACAAAACAAATGGCAGAGAAGCGTTCCAGAAATTTTGGCAAACGATAAGCCTTATCTGCCCAAAAGTTCTAGAAGCCGGGGGCCAAAACTATAAAAAGGCGGTCAGCTTTCCCTCGAGTCAGTCAGTTCGAAGTCAGTGTAGTTAGTGGGTTAGCAATTAATAAATGAGTGAGTTACTGTTCAGTTGAAGTGTGCCGAGATAATTTGGTAATAAAGTGGTGTAATTCACAAGTGTAATCAATCGAACTGATAAGCCCGTAACAATATGTACAAATTTTATTTAAATCGCTTAAGCAGTTTTTGAGAAAAAAATATTTTTCTATTTTTTGGTTTTTTTGATTTTTTTTCAAAAACCAAAATAGATAGAGATCTGAAACTTGCATAATTAAAGTATCTTATTAATAGCACCACACCCTCAAAAGATGATTTAGATATCCTTCTGGGGCCGATTCACTCTACTAATCGTCCTATGGCCTTTGTAGTTTGAATCTAAATTCAAACCGTTGATTCGAAAATAGACCTTTTCAAAAAACTGACGTTTATAATCAAAATTTTCGACAAAAGTATGAATTGAAAGTGTAAAAACTTGAATGAAATATTGAAATGAAAAATGAATTATGAACTGAAAGTGTGAAAACTTAGATGAAATATTGAAATTAATGTCAAACTTTCAAAAATAAATTCAAAACCTTAAGAAATATTCCAAATGAGTTTGTAATTATTTTAACCTAAAATGTTGAGAAAAAGCATGTTTTAAAAAACTTGATTTACATTAAAAAATTACATTTTCAAAAGTTTGACATTGTATTAAGTTAAATTAGAAAAAAAAGAAAATATTTAGTCTTTTTTAAAAATTTCACATTTTTACTTTTAAACCTGAATGTTTCCCTCTAGTTTCCGTCAATAATTCTATATTTAGTTTTAAATTCCGAGTTTATATTTAGAAATTCGATAACTCATTTTACAAATTTATATTTTTTACGGTTTCGTACCTCAAAAGGAAAAACGGAACCCTTATAATCCCATTCCTGTGTCCGTCCGTCTGTGGAATTTTTAAATTTTGTTGCATTTTTATTGTCAAAAAGGTTTAATAGTTAGGAATATATAGTTTTGTCTTTTTTTTTGAAAATTCAAAATTTTTATGAAAATTTCGATATTTTCCAAGATTTTAATTCATTTTCTTAAAAACTAGTATACGATTTCAAAAATCTCGTTTTTTTTTTGGAAATTTTAATTATTTACTAAATTTAGGTTTTTATTTAATTTCCTTTTTAAAATCACTATAGAAATTAATAATAACAATAAATCAAAAAAATACAAATATTATTTGTAAATTGTATTTGCATAAATAAATTCTAAATTTATCACACTAATCTGCCAAAATAACAATTTTATTCATCCACAAAATTTTCGACTTTTTTCAAAATTTTAAGTTTTATAGTAAATTTCGTCTCTGTACAACTTTTCAAGTTTTGACATTTTTCAAAATTCCGTTATTGAAAATTTCGATTTTTATTGAAAATTTCGATCTTTTTTAAAATTCATCTAAATGTGACCTCCTTTAGAATTATTAATTTTTTTTTAAATTTTCAATTTTTATGAACAACTCAATATTTTTAAAATTTCGACATTTCAAATTTGCGATTTCTTCCAAAATTTTGAAACTTTTTCCTTTAAATTTAAGGTTCAGGCCCAAATATTTGGAATTTTTCAAGTGGTTTTTCCGATTTCAACTTTTATCTAAACAGTCCAAAATTAATCTTAAATGTTCGACTTTTTTCTCGGAATTCATGAATTTCTACTTTTTTCTTTCTCAAAAATTGATTTGAACCTTCAAATTTTAAACTTTTTCTAGAAATATTCATTTCTTTTAAAATTTAGTCTAAACCAGAAAATATAATAATTTTGAAATTTCATCTTTTGTTGTCGGAATTCATACTTTGAATTTGTACTTATTTTCTTAAAAATTGATTTGAAACTTCATATTTTAACCTTTTTTTTGGAAATGTTCATTTCTTTTAAAATTTTGACTCAAAGCGTTGACTTTTTTGTCGAAATTTTGAGAAAGCTTTTGTTATAGTGTTTTATTGAATTTGTTATCCAAAATCCATTCAAATCTTATTGTTTTCTTAAAATTATTACTTTAAAGTTAAAATTTCGACTTACTAAAATCAATATTTCGATTTTGGGATTTTAATTTTATTTTAAAATTTCAATGCTAGTCCCGAAATTTTTACTTTGGTTTTGAATTTTTGTACAGAAACTTGAGACTCTGCTATCCTTGTTTATTTATTCCTTGTTTTTTTTTTTAAATTTTGAATATTTTTCTTCCTAGAGTTTCAACTTGAGATACCTCAATAAATTTTTCGCTTTTTTTTTCAAATTTCCACTTATTATTCGAACGGCTGAGAATTTACCAACGGCTCTGAGTCGTTAATCTGGTTTGAAACAAGAGGAGCCATCTAGCTTGTAAATTCCAAACCTTCTCGCTGAAAACACCAAATTCATAAAGCGGTCTTGCCGAACGTAACACGTTAGCTATTTCAGGAGTAAAGTTTCAGCGCACGTCGCCAGATACTCCAAGGACGAAATCGCTTCAAACACTGAAAATTGTCAAGTTAGAGCATTCAGGATCAATTAAAACAATACAAAAAATGTTTATTAAAAGCTATTTAACAAATAAATAAATAAAATCTGTATCTATATTTACAAAATTGAACTAAACTGGATAATACGACAGGCGTGTGATTTGTTCTAAGATAAATGATCTTCTAGTCGTCATAAAATGTATATCTTTGGCCTGGAAAACAATTAGAAAGACTGTCAATCCGCACACTAGATAAATAGGCTGTAATAGCAGTGACAAAAAATTATTTCAAACCAATCCGAGTGATCCAATGAACTTTGTTACACTTTGGAAGAAAACTACAGTTTCATAGTTGGTAATTTGTCCCAATCTCTCTCTTTCTCTCCCTCACTGTCTTTCTCTCTCTCTATTTCTCTCCCTCTTTCTTTCTTTAGTCCCCCCCCTCTCTCTTTCTTTCTCTCTCTCTCTCTCTCTCTCTCTCTCTCTCTCTCTCTCTCTCTCTCTCTATCTCCTCATCTGTTCATCTCTTTATCTCCTCATCTCATGTCATCTCCTCATCTTCTCATCTCCTCATCTCCTCATCTCCTCATCTCTTCATCTTTTCATCTTTTCATCTCTTCACCTCTTCATCTCTTTATATCTACATATCTTCATCTCTTTATCTCTTCATCTCTTTATCTGTTTATCTCTTTATCTCTTCTTCTCTTCTTCTCTTCTTCTCTTCTTCTCTTCTTCTCTTCTTCTCTTCTTCTCTTCTTCTCTTCTTCTCTTCTTCTCTTCTTCTCTTCTTCTCTTCTTCTCTTCTTCTCTTCTTCTCTTCTTCCCTTCTTCTCTTCTTCTCTTCTTCTCTTCTCTTCTTCTCTTCTCCTCTTCTCTTCTTCTCTTCTTCTCTTATCTCTTCTTCTCTTCTTCTCTTCTTCTCTTCTTCTCTTCTTCTCTTCTTCTCTTCTTCTCTTCTTCTCTTCTCTTCTTCTCTTCTTCTCTTCTTCTCTTCTTCTCTTCTTCTCTTCTTCTCTTTCTTCTCTTCTTCTCTTCTCTCTTTCTCTTCTTCTCTTCTCTTCATCTCTTCTCTCTTCATCTCTTCATCTCTTCATCTCTTCATCTCTTCATCTCTTCATCTCTTCATCTCTTCATCTCTTCATCTCTTCATCTCTTCATCTCTTCATCTCTTCATCTCTTCATCTCTTCATCTCTTCATCTCTTCATCTCTTCATCTCTTCATCTCTTCATCTCTTCATCTCTTCATCTCTTCATCTCTTCATCTCTTCATCTCTTCATCTCTTCATCTCTTCATCTCTTCATCTCTTCATCTCTTCATCTCTTCATCTCTTCATCTCTTCATCTCTTCATCTCTTCATCTCTTCATCTCTTCATCTCTTCATCTCTTCATCTCTTCATCTCTTCATCTCTTCATCTCTTCATCTCTTCATCTCTTCATCTCTTCATCTCATCATCTCTTCATCTCTTCATCTCTTCATCTCTTCATCTCTTCATCTCTTCATCTCTTCATCTCTTCATCTCTTCATCTCTTCATCTCTTCATCTCTTCATCTCTTCATCTCTTCATCTCTTCATCTCTTCATCTCTTCATCTCTTAATCTCTTCATCTATGCATTTTTTCACCTTTTCATGTTTTCATCTTTTCATCTCTTTAGCTCTTCATCTCTTCGTCTCTTCGTTTCTTTTCATCTATTATTCTTTTCATATCTTCATCTCTTCATCCCTTTATCTCTTCATTTCTTCATCTTTTTATCTCTTCATTTCTGCAACTTTTCATCGCTTCGTCTCTTCGTCTCTTCATCTCTTTGTCTCTTCGTTTCTTTATCTCTTCATCTCTTTATCTCTTCATTTCTTCATCTCTTCATGTTTTCATCTCTTCATCTCTTCATCTCTTCATCTCTTCTCTCTTCGTCTCTTTATCTCTTTATCTCTTTATCTCTTTATCTCTTTATCTCTTCATCTCTTCATCTCTTCATCTCTTCATCTCTTCATCTCTTCATCTCTTCATCTCTTCATTTCTTCATCTCTTCATCTCTTCATCTCTTCATCTCTTCATCTCTTCATCTCTTCATCTCTTCAATCTTTTCATCTCTTCATTCTTTCATCTTCATCTCTTTTCTCTTCTCTCTTATCTTTCATCTCTTCATCTCTCATCTCCTTCATTTCTCTCATCTCTCATTTTCATCTCTTCATCTCTTCATCTCTTCATCTCTTCATCTCTTCATCTCTTCATCTTTCATCTTTCATCTTTCACTCTTCATCTTTCATCTCTTTTCTCTATCTCTTCATCTCTTCATCTCTTCATCTCTCTTTCATCTCTTCTCTCTTCATCTCTTCATCTCTTCATCTTCATCTCTTCATCTCTTCATCTCTTCATCTCTTATCTCTCTTCATCTCTTCATCTCTTCATCTCTTCATCTCTTCATCTCTTCATCTCTTCATCTCTTCATCTCTTCATCTCTTCATCTTTCATCTTCATCTCTTCATCTCTTCATCTCTTCATCTCTTCATCTCTTTCCTATCTCTTCATCTCTTCATCTCTTCATCTCTTCATCTCTTCATCTCTTCATCTCTTCATTCTTCATCTCTTCATTCTCTTCATCTCTTCATCTCTTCATCTCTTCATCTCTTCATCTCTTCATCTCTTCATCTCCTCATCTCTTCATCTCTTCATCTCTTCATCTCTTCATCTCTATCTCTTTCATCTCTTCATCTCTTCATCTCTTCATCTCTTCATCTCTTCATCTCTTCATCTCTTCATCTTCTTTCATCTCTTCATCTCTTCATCTCTTCATCTCTTCATCTCTTCATCTCTTCATCTTCTTCATTCTCTTCATCTCTTCATCTCTTCATCTCTTCATCTCTTCATCTCTTCATCTCTTCATCTCCTTCATCTCCTTCATCTCTTCATCTCTTCATCTCTTCATCTCTTCATCTCTTCATCTTTTCATCTCTTCATCTCTTCATCTCTTCATATCTTTATCTCTTCATCTCTTCATCTCTTTATCTCTTCATCTCCTCATCTCTTCATCTCTTCATCTCTTCATCTCTTCATCTCTTCATCTTTTCATCTCTTCATCTCTTTATCTCTTCATCTCTCATCTCTTCATCTCTTCATCTTCATCTCTTCATCTCTTATCTCTCATCTCTTCATCTCTTCATCTCTTCTTCTCTTCATCTCTTCATCTCTTCATCCCTTTATTCCTTCATCACTTCATCTTTATCTTCCTTTTTCAAATTTTAACCTTTTTAAATTTGAGTTTTTTTTAAATATTGTAACGCAATGTAAATAGATGAAATAGGATTTAGAATAGAATTGTAGAATTTAGTAAATAAAAAAAGTTTCTAGAAGGTTCTGATAAGGGGAAAGCGGCCGCGGTAACGAAACAAACGGCAGATAAGCATTCCAGAAATTTCGGCATTCGATAAGCCTTATCTGCCGAAAATTCTGGAAGCCGGGGGCCAAAACTATAAAAAGGCGCTCAGCTTTTCCTCCAGTCAGTCAGTTAGAGTCAGTGTAATTAGTGGGTTAGCAATTAGTAAATAAGTAGTAAGTTACTGTTCAGTTGAAGTGTGCCGAGATAATTTGGTAATAAAGTGGGTCTTATTCGATAAGTGTAATCAATTCGAACCGATAAGCCCGTAACAATATTAATTGTTTATATAATTATGTTTTTTAAGTCTCTCTTCCTGTATCCTTTATTTTCCTATTGCTTTCCCCTTTCCCACCCTCTTCTCTTCTTCTCCTCTCCCCCTTCCTCTCGCTCTCCATTTGTTTTTCTTCTTCCCTTTCTCCCCCCTCCCACTCCTCTCTCTTTCCCTTCCCTATCCCTTCGTCTTTCTCTCACACTTTCTCTTTTTTCTTTCTCTTCCACTTCCTCTTTCTCTACTTCCGCTCCCCCATCTTTAACAAGTAAATGAATTTTTTAGAGAAAAATTAAAACCTAAATGTTCCCAAAGTGTAATACGTTTTTGGACCAATCGAATAGATGGTTCCATTGACAGAAGCTGCCAAACAAAGTGCGGTGCCAGTATAAAAGTGCGACAGTTTTCTCTCAAGCTTCCTTACTTTTCGGGCTTTGCTTGGTACTATTGTCAGTCCTTCCAGAATCACAGCTTTTTTTCGTTTTCTTAGTATCTTGTTCAGACGTTTTCTCTCCGTTTGTTTGCAATGGGAACAGCTTAGCGTCTAAATTATACCTTTGGGCTAAAGTATCTAAAAATGGATGAAAAAAATTTAGTTTTAATTCGCGAGTAGTTTCACTTCGCTTGTCATTTCATTGGAACTTACTCTTGCATTTTTTCAGTTGTTCCCACAGTCGCGTTTGAATTTCGCTTATCCACTTTTTCTTGACGCTGCTAGTGGGGGCTTCAAGCACGAATTCTATGTCTCGTTTCAGCTTCTTGGACTTGTTGTAATCTTTGAGATAGAACATCTTCTCTTCTACCTCTAGCGGAGTCATGGATAGATCATCGATTTTCAGGTGGTTCCAATAAATGAATTTCTCTAAATTTTTCTAAAAATAATGCTAATTGGATTCTGATGGATGTCTTAGGGTGCGTTTAGATTAGACACTTTATTTCGTACATATCTCTCTAGCATAAATGACAACTATTTTGAGGGTGCGTTTAGATTAGACACTTTATTCCGTACATTTCTCTCTGACAACTATCCTGATGAAGCTATCCGACACAGCTGAGAGGAGATAGCTTCTCTTACGATAGTTGCACTTACATCAGAGAGAAAATATATTTTATGTCAGAGAGAAATGTACGGAATAAAGTGTCTAACAAAAATTGAAATACAGATATTGTTACCTGAAACCAAGAAAGATTAAAAACCACAACAAAGGTTGCTCTAAATCGTTTCGCTAGCTAAGCTATCGTCTTCAGAGAGATACTGCCAAGCTATCATCTTCAAAGAGATACTGAGCCAAGCTTTCATCTTCAGAGAGTTACTGAGCCAAGCTTATCATCTTTAGAGAGATACTCAGCCAAGCATATCATCTTCAATGACACTAAGCCAAGCTATTATCTTCAGAGAGATACTGTATCTCTCTGAAGATAATAGCCTGGCTGTCGAAACGCGTTAGAACAACCGTTGTTATTGAAATACGAAATTGAACTACAGAACTTGTCCACTGAAAAAAAATTAAAAAACACAACAAAGGTTGCTCCAACGCGTTTTGACAGCCAAGCTGTCATCTTTAAAGAGAAACTAAAAAAAAAACCACCAAACCGTTGTTATGTTTTTTAATAATTCTTGGTTTCAGGGGAGAAGAATTGTATTTCAATTTTTGAAGATAACCAGGGACCAGTCCGTTCCACCAAAAATAAAGTATTTAATCTAAAGCCACCCTAAGAGAAGCTACCCGGGACTTATCTACTCAGCTGGGAGGAGATAGCTTCTCTCAGGATAGTTGACACACATCAGAGAGAATAGTTGACACTTATATCAGAGAGAAAATATATTCTGTGTCAGAGAGAAATATACGGAATAAAGTGTCTAGTGTAAACGCACTGTTAATTGGTTTGTTACCTGATCTATGTAGGTGAATATCACAACGTTTTCGAAGAGAAAAACCATCGACTCCATGCGTTTGGGTTTGTGCAACAGAAATTTTTCTCGGATGATGAAGGAACCATAGTCGTGTAAGGTAAGATGGCAGTCTTTAGGTCTTGTGATTGAGTCGATGGCTATGAAGTCGTTCCCTTTTCTCATTTGTCCTTTCAGCAGCTGCAGGACTTCACCTATCTTTGTAATGTCCATTTCTAATTTCTTCATTTCTTTGCTAAGTTTTTCCAACAGAAGTATATCCTTTCCTAAACGTTGAATCGGACATAAAAGATAACTACTCAGATCAAGCTGATCCTTTAGTTCATCCTGTCGTTCCTTTAGAAACGGGGCAAATTCTTTTAAATACTGATCAGCTTTTGGTTTGTTTTTCGAGTACAAAGGGTACAAATTGAACAGTGTTTCCTAAAAAAAGTTTGTATACTATAAAGTTGGATTTAGATATATGGTCAATGATCATTCTTTTAAAGAAAAAACAATTTCCAAGACTTACGTGTTTGAGAAAAATCTCGAAAATTCGATCCAAGTCGCCCTCACAGCCTTTTAGCTCAAGAGAAAGCAAACACGTTTTTTCGTAGATTTTTGCTATATTACCAAATAAGTAGGGACCTCTGCCGACCAAAAAATTTTTTTCTTGGGAAAGTTGCTCCACAAAAGGTATATAATCCTGTTAATGAAAGAAAATTATTAGTTTCTTTCGTGACAATAATTTTTATGTCAGTTGCAACCGTATTGGCAAATCACCTAAAAATATTTAATAACTCAAATCAAGTTTATTACTATTTGATGAAGTCAATGGACTAATTTTCACATTTCTTCGTAAGAATGATAAGTAAATAGCAAACACCTGCTAGTTATTTTAATTGGCACTGAATTAAGAAAACTCACAAATGAATGATAACGATACTCAATTTGCCAACCACTCGCTCTAAAAATCACCTCAAGTTTAAAGTAAAAATCGTTCAATGAATAAATCCAATGAATGAGTTTCAAATAATTTATGTTTCAAGTTTTAGCGCTGCCCATTTCTTCTGCTTTTCTACATTTCGTCGGAATTTTGGCAATTAAGTATATTCGTTAAGCTGCAAACAACAAATCAAGGAGCATCTCAAATGATATTTGAGGCCAGCTCATTTTTGAGGTTAGTATATTGGGATTATAATCTGTTTACAGGTTCTTTCTATGTTCATAACTATTAAACTAAATTAACGATTAAAACAGTAACAGATATTAAAAATTCCAGGATGTTTCGATAAATATTCACTAAGACCGGACCTGGTTTTCCAATGGTTCTTTAAATATGTCAAAAAATACTTACCCTTATAACCTTCTCAAGGTTTCTAATGTAAGTATCATGACTATTCAGCAGCTCTTCAACAACATTTTTTATTCTAAAAAAGAAAATAAAATAAATAAAAGTATTACATAACTCAATAGACAATAATAGGATCCACAAATAAGAGTCAAAAATACTAATTAATTAATCTACAAATATGAACCGGAATTTCTATCATGTCACCATAAGGGCGTCGGTAGTGTGCCCATATAATATATAATAGGATCCACAAATAAGATTCAAAAATACTAATTAATTAATCTACAAATATGAACCGGAATTTCTATCATGTCACCATGAGGGCGTCGGTAGTGTGCCCATATAATATATAATAGGATCCACAAATAAGATTCAAAAATACTAATTAATTAATCTACAAATATGAACCGGAATTTCTATCATGTCACCATGAGGGCGTCGGTAGTGTGCCCATGCTTTTAGACATGTTAGACGGGAATATCACGTGACTTTCTTCGCTCAAGCGAATTTCGTCAGTTGGAAACACAATGAGTGAGCAAGAGATTCATCCGCACTTTGCGCAGAGCATTATTATTAAATTTTGACATTGAACGTCAAAATTAAGAAAAAAACGACTTTTACCTAAAATCTTTTACGTGTTTATAAACGAAATTCGTAATTAGTAAAAAAAATACTTTTTGACATTATGGATTTAAAGAAGGACTGTTTGAAATTTCGAGTTAACATCCGGATAATTTCAAATCCTTTCCTAAAATTAATTTCTTTCGAATTTAAAAGTCGAAATTTTGGGAAGAAAAACGTCAAAAGTTTTGGTTCAACGTTGGAAAGTTACCATCAAAATTGTTCCCTTAGCAGCAAAATTTTTCCATTAGCAGTAAATTTTTTTCCTTAGCAGCGAAATTTTTATTTTTTTTCCCAGAGCTTTGATTCTTCAAATCCTGAGTTTTCTAAAAGTTTTGAAATTCCAGCCAATTTCAAGTATAAAGGTCAATATTTTCGGAAATATTAAATAAGTATATTTTCTGATTTAACATCGAAATTTCTTTTCCAAAATTAAACTTAAAAATTAGAGAATTTTGACTTTTTTTTCATCGACTTTTAGAAGTTTAAAATTTAAGCAGAAGAATTGGGGGAAACTAAAAATATATTCTCTTTTGTTGTTTTACAATTTTTCTGAAATTTTACCTTTTCTTAAATTGCAATATTCAAATTACAACTTCTACTATCTTTGTTAAGGTTTATGAAGTTGCTTGCTTAAATTCGAATTTTGAATATTTCGATTTACTTCTATATCTTTGTTAAGGTTTATGAAGTTGCTTGCTTAAAATTCGAATTTTGAATATTTGATTCAAAAAATTTTCAAAAATTAAGAAGTTTTCGAAAATTAAGAAATTTTGTTCTAAATTTTGACTATTCCTACTTCGGTTTCATTTTTAAATTTAGTAAGTAGAAGCTCTGCTTTTTTTTGACATTTTGACTATTGTCGCAAAAACTAAAATTTTTTATAATAAATTTGAAAATCTTTGGAATATAACAAATGCTTTTTTTTTCAAAATGTTTAGTTTTTTCAATGTATGCAGTTTAAAAAAATCAAACCTTTGGTGGTTTTATGTCCATCTTTTGTGTAAAACGTGTTTTAATAACTTTTAAAAATCAATCGTTAAAATCATTTTTTGAACTTTTTTTTGAAAAGGTTTCAAATTTTGCATTTAAAGTTATAATTTTTAGTTCAAATAAAAAATTTGAAGACAAAACGAGTTTTAAAAAACACAATTTAGAGAAAGAAATTTCAAAAATACATTCTTTTCCTAAATGGCCTTTAATAGTTTTAAATTTTGTTTCAAACATGCTCGAAATTTTGTAAAAAAACTCTCACAATTTCTAAAATACCATAACTATTTTAAAATTTTAACGTTTCTGTTTCTACTAAACTAGAAATTTCGAAAAGTTTAAGAAGTTTAAGAATGTTAAGAAATTTAAAAAGTTTAAGAAATTTAAAAAGTTTTAAGAAATTTAAGAAGTTTAAAAAATTTAAGAAGTTTAAGCAATTTAAAAAGTTTAAGAAATTTAAAAAGTTTTAAGAATTTAAGAAGTTTAAGAAATTAAGAACTTTAAGAACTTTAAGGAGTTTAAGAAGTTTAAAAAGTTTTAAGAATTTAAGACATTTAAGAAGTTTAAAAAGGTTAAGAAGTGAAAAAAGTTTAAGAAGTTTAAGCAGTTTAAGAAGTTTAAAAAGTTTAAGAAGTTAAAAAGTTTAAGAATTTTAAGAATTTTAAGAATTTTAAGAAGTTTAAGAAATTTAAAAAGTTTAAGAATTTTGAAAAGTTTAAGAAGTTAAAAAGTTTAAGAAATTTAAAAAGTTTAGGAACTCTAAGAAGTTTAAGCAGCTTAAGAAGTTTAAGGAGTTTAAGAACTTTAAGAACTTTAAGGAGTTAAGAAGTTTAAGAATTTAAGAAGTTTAAGCATTTAAAAAGTTTAAGAACTTTAAGAAGTTTAGAAGTTTAAAAAGTTTTAAGAAATTTAAAAAGTTTTAAGAAATTTAAAAAGTTTAAGCAGTTAAGAAGCTTAAGAAGTTAAGAAGTTTAAGAGTTTAAGAAGTTTAAGAGTTTAAAAAGTTTAAGAATTTTGAAAAGTTTAAGAAGTTTTTAAGAAGTTAAGAAGTTAAGGAATTTAAAAAGTTTAAGAAGTTAAGAACTTTAAGAAGTTTAAAAAATTTAAGAAGTTTAAGAAATTTAAAAAGTTTTAAGAAATTTAAAAAGTTTTAAGAAATTTAAGAAGTTTAAAAAGTTTTAAGAAATTTAAAAAGTTTAAGAAGTTTTAAGAATTTTGAAAAGTTTAAGAAGTTTAGGAAGTTTAAGAAGTTTAAAAAGTTTTAAGAAATTTAAGACATAAGAAATTTAAGATAGGTTTGAAGAAGTTTAAGAATTTTAAGAGTTTAAGCAGTTTAAGAAGTTTAAGAGTTTAAGAAGTTTAAGAAGTTTAAGAAGTTTAAGAAGTTTAGGAGTTTTTAAGAAGGTTTAAGAATTTGAAAAGTTTAGAAGTTAGAAGTTTAAGAAGTTTAAGAAGCTTTAAGAAGTTTAAGAAGTTTAAGAAGTTTAAGAAGTTTAAAGTTTAAGAGTTTAAGAAAGACTTTAAGGAGTTAAGAATTTAAGTTTAAAAGTTTAGAAGTTAAGAAGTTTAAGAATTTAAAAGTTTAGAGAAGATTTAAGAGTTAAGATTAAGAAGTTTAAGAAGTTTAAGAAGTTTAAGAAGTTTAAGAAGTTTAAAATTTAAGAATTTAAGAATTTGAAGAATTTAAGAAGTTTAAGAAGTTTACGAATTTAAGAAGCTTAAGAAGTTTAAGAAGTTTAAGAAGTTTATGGAGTTTAAAAAGGTTAAGAAGTGAAAAAAGTTTAAGAAATTTAAGAAGTTTAAAAAGTTTAAGCGGTTTAAGAAGTTTAAGAATTTTGAAAAGTTTAAGAAGTTTCAGAAGTTTAAGAAGTTAAGAATTTAAGAAGTTATAATTAAGACATTTAAGAAGTTTAAGAAGTTTAAGAAATTTAAGGAGTTTAAGTTAAAAGTTTAAGAAGTTTACGAAAAGTTTAAGAATTTAAGAAGTAAGAGTTTAAGCAATTTAAAAAGTTTAGGAAATTTAAGGAGTGTAAGAAGTTTAAGAACTTTAAGAAGTTTAAGAAGTTTACGAAGTTTAAAAAGTTTAAGAAATTTAAGAACTTTAAGAAATTTAGAGAGTTTAAGAAGTTACAATTTAGAAGGTTTAGCATTTAAGAGTGTTTAGAAAGTTTAAGCAGTTTAAGAAGCTTAAGAAGTTAAGAAGTTTAAGAAGTTTATGGAGTTTAAAAAGGTTAAGAAGTGAAAAAAGTTTAAGAAATTTAAGAAGTTTAAAAAGTTTAAGCGGTTAAGAATTTAGAATTTAAACTTTAAGAAGTTTAAGAAGTTAACGAAGTTTAAAAAATTTAAGAACTTTAAGAAGTTTAAAAAGTTTAAGCGGTTTAAGAAGTTCAAGAATTTTGAAAAGTTAAAGAAGTTTCAGAAGTTTAAGTAGTTTAAGAACTTTAAGTAATTTAACAAGTTTAAGAAGTTTAAGAATTTAAGAAAGTTTAGAAGTTTAAGAAGTTTAAGAATTTTAAGAACTTTAAGAATTTAAGAGTTTAGGAGATTTACGAAGTTTAGAAGTTTAAAAATTTAAGAAGTTTTGAGTTTAAGAAGTTTAAGAAGTTTAAGAATTTAAGAAGTTAAGAAGTTTAAGGAAATTTAAAAATTTATGAAAGTTTAAGGAGTTAAGAAGTTTAAACAGTTTAAGAAGTTTAAGAAATTTAAACAGTTTAAGAAGTTTAAGAATTTTAAGAAGTTTAAGAACTTTAAGGAGTTTAAGAAGTTTAAGAAGTTTACGAAGTTTAAAAAATTTAAAAAGTATAAGAAGTTTAAGAAGTTTAAGAAGTTTAAGAAGTTTAAGAAGTTTAAGAAGTTTAAGAAGTTTAAGAAGTTTAAGAACTTTAAGCAGTATAGAAGTTTAAAAAGTTTAAGAAGTTAAAAAAGTTTAAGAAATTTAAAAAGTTTAAAAAGTTTAAGCGGTTTAGGAAGTTTAAGAAATTTAAGAAGTTTAAAAATTTTGGGAAGTTTATGAAATTTCAGAAGTTTCAGAAGTTTAATAAGTTTAAGGATTTTAAGGGGTTTAAGAAGTTTAAGGAGTTTAAGGAATTTAGAAAGTTTAGGAAGTTTAGGAAGTTTAAGAAGTTTAAGCAGTTTAAGAAGTTAAGAATTTTAAGAAGTTTAAGAAGTTTAAGAAGTTTAAGAACTTTAAGGAGTTTAAGAACTTTACGAAGTTTAAGAAGTTTAATCAGTTTAAGCAGTTTAAGAAGCTTAAGAAGTTTAAGAAGTTTAAGGAGATTAAGAAGTTTAAGAAGTTTCAGAAATTTAAAAAGTTTAAGCAGTTTAAGAAGTTTAAAAAGTTTAAGCAGTTTAAGAAGTTTAAGAATTTTAAGAAATTTAAGAATTTTAAGAAGTTTCAGAAGTTTAAGAACTTTAAAGAGTTTAAGAAGTTTAAGAAGTTTAAGCATTTTAAGCAGTTTAAGAAGCTTAAGACGTTAAAGAAGTTTAAACAGTTTAAAAAATTTAAGCAGTTTAAGCAGCTTAAGACGTTAAAGAAGTTTAAAAAATTTAAGAAGTTTAAGAAGTTTAAACATGGTTTTTAACCCCAAAGATTCGTAAATAAAGTCGAAAATTTAGAAAAGTTGAGCTTTATAAAAAATCTAATCTTACTACAAAAATTTGAGCAAAAGGCCTGAGGTTCTGAGAAAAAATTTGAAATTTTTTGGTCAGTCGAAATTTTATAAGAATAAAATGCAGATAAATAGCATTTTGACTTTTAGAATAAAAAAAAATAAGAAAATAATTGTAGCTTAAAAATTATTTGGCAGAGGAAGCTGCACTTCCCTAGATTCCATGAAGTAGATGTCAAAATGTGCAAAACAAAGAATTTAATTGAAAGAAAACAAGGTAAGGTATCTTACTTTTTTCTAACTAGCACATCCTGGACTTTGGCCTTCGTTAGCTGGATCTTCTATATTTTGCGAACTTCTCGACTGACCTATTTGTACTATTTCCAGATTCACTAGAATGATCGAGTTTGTCTTCTTCATCTTTTCTAAAAACAAATACATTTAAGGTAAAGATTATTACTCTTGAAGCCACTAGCTTTCTATATCTTGGTCCCTATAACATTCGATGGTCCTTTGATACTTGAGTGAGTGGTAACAATTAACAATAGAAAACGTAAATTCTAAGGCTCACAAGAAGTGGTACTTACTCTTTTTGACTTTCTCTGCTACTTTCTTTGTCACCTGAATCAACTTCACTTATAAGTTTGCAACTCGCCTCATCCTCGCTTAAAGGTTTATCACTCTCTTTGTTATCACTTAAGTCCACTGATTTGCGAGAGCTGCCATCACTGTTTCTCACTAGTCGTGAAGCTAAGGGAGACGCTGACGTCGTCGCTTTTGTTGTCGTCAACGGCCTTGCTATCCGAATCATCTTGTTTTCCCCGCATCACTTGATCCTTGTCTTTGGCACCATTCGAATCTTCAAACTTCAAATACATCTTCAAATTGAAATCCTCGTTTACCTTAACAGTCTTCCTTTTGATGTCGAAATAAGCAATCACCAGTTCGTTGTCAGGGTGATTGTACGCTTCGACAATGTGGGCGTTCTCCTTCTCTTCCAGGAGTTCTTGTATGTCGCCCAAATTCGAAAAGCTTGGTTTTCTACTCGAGTTTTCCGCCTCCGCTTCATTGGGATCTGGTGGTTCATCTGCTGGTTGGTCATCATGTTTGGTTTCTTTGTGGTCTGGGGGTGTCAGTGTGAGTGCTTCTGTTGTCGTCTGATGGATACTATTCGTTTCTATGATCTCCATGTTGTCCCCTATTAACTTATCGGTTTCGCACAACGTCGTTTGGTTATTGTGGACGATGATGCTTGCATTCCCACTGTCGATTCCGAGGTCATCATCAAAGGAAAATATGAGTATATCATCTTTTGAACCGCTGGGTCTTCGCACCAGTTTCTCGCTGGTAGACTGTTTCTTATCCCCCGATGACTTAAATGGTGTTGTTTTCAAATATCGTAAATACCTGTCAGAGTCAAATTCCTTTTCACTTAGATCCGAAGATATCTTCCTTCGATACCTTTCAGTTACAACTTCCTTCTTCGCATTCTCCAATGAGTCGGAAGATTTCCAAAATTTCCTTAACACACTCACAGTTCCAGCTTTAACCAGTTTGGGTTTCGCTTGCGAGTTTTCTTCATTGGCTTGCTTTTTTGTAGAATCGGCGGTTTTTTTCGTTTCACTTGGTGCTCGACTAGACGAACCCACGTCCCGATTACTAAAAACTATCTTCTCTTCGGAAGCGCTTAGTGATTTGCTACAACGATCCCCGGTGATGAAAAATCTCGACGTAATTTTTTTATCAGCCTTGGTAGATGTGTTGTTATTTAACTTTGATCTCTTATCTTTATCAGCGATGTTGCTAAATCCGCCTGATCTGTTGCTTATCTTTTCTAATTTATTTACTTGCTCGGATACCTTAGTCTTATCTCCGGTGGGTCTCGGATCTCGGATCTCGGATTTGGAAAAGATGTTGGCCTTTAGGGCAGAGCGCCTCGCCCGTCGTTGCTCTATGGTTTTCTTCGTTATTTCTGCGTCATCTTGGCTGTCGTCGTCTTCCGTTTTAGATTTTTCGAAGCATCTACCGTTGGTAAACGAGGACATTCTCTCGAATATCTTCATTTGTTCAGTTATTCTGCCGTGAGGTAATGTGTTCCTTTTTTCATCCGACTTGTCACTTTCACTGGCGCTTTTCGCTCGAAGCGCGTCACTCACATTATCGAATTTTAACGAATTGGTTTTGCGAACGAAAGCCTGATTCCGTTTCGGTGTTAATTCCGCTACTTTATTTTCGAAATATATTACACGCTTACTTACGTGTTCGCTGCGACGGCTCATTTCTGGTATTTTAATAAACAAACCACATTTTGTAGATTTTTAGGTATCGGGGTATTTAGAACAATATGCAACCGAGTTGTGCATATCGGCGAGTTTGATAAGATAAATTAGATGATTGCATATCAGTGTTTTGAATGGACGACAGGTAAAACATAATAAATTCTATGGCTACATATTTTCTACAACTAGTCTTATCTCACTAATAATATTTGTTGTGATAAAAATGCTTTTGTTTGAATAAGGCGTGGAATACTCGGTAACCATCAGAGTCATAAAAAGTGTTATGAGTCGAGCTTATGCCACGCATTTATAGTGCAAATCCTGTGTCATTTGGCCAATGAATTGGCGTTCATCAATTGGACACAAGATCAAGAACAACAGTTTTTATTCAGAGAGATAGATAGAATAAAATGAAAAGAGTCCTAGCACGATTTAAATGGATCAATGTCATCTGTCAATATTCTAGGAAAGTTATCATTTATCATGTTTATCAAACTAAATGCTTGGTATCTAACCAAGTTAAATTGACCATTTATTATTTTCTTCGAAACAAGATTCACATTATTTCTTCATTTTTTTATTGAAGTGAAAACTTCTCTAGGGGCGTTAATCCATTTTGGCTAGGGATTAAACTTGCAGTTTCGCGCCATCATCATGCGTTAGGGAACAATATCTGTATTTCAATAATTAAAAAATTTTAGAAGTTTAGGAAGTTTAAGAAGTTTAAGATCTTTAAGCAGTTTAAGAACTTTACGAAGTTTAAGCAGGTTAAGCACTTTAAGAAGCTTAAGAAGTTTAAGAAGTTTAAGAAGCTTAAGGAGTTTAAGAAGTTTAAGAAGTTTAAAAAGTTTAAGAAATTTAAGAAGTTTAAAAAGTTTAAGCAGTTTGGGAAGTTTAAGAATTTTAAGAAGTTTAAGAAGTTTAAGAATTTGAAGAAGTTTAAGAAGTTTAAGAAGTTTAAGAAGTTTAAGAAGTTTAAGAAGTTTAAGAAGTTTCAGAAGTTTAAGAAGTTTAAGAAGTTTAAGAAATTTAAGAACTTTAAGGAGTTTAAGAAGTTTACGAAGTTTAAGCAGGTTAAGCACTTTAAATTTAGAAAGTTTGAGGAATTAAAAAAGTTAAGAAGTTTAAGAAGTTTAAGCAGTTTAAGAAGTGTAAGAATTTCACGAAGTTTAAGAACTTTAAGGAGTTTAAGAAGTTTACGAAGTTTAAGAAGTTTAAGAATTTTAAGGAGTTTAAGAAGTTTACGAAGTTTAAGCAGTTTAAGCAGTTTAAGCAGTTTAAGCAGTTTAGGCAGTTTAAGCAGTTTAAGAAGCTTAAAAAGTTTAAAAAGTTTAAGGAGTTTAAGAAGTTTAAAAGTTAAGAGTATAATTTAAAAAGTTAAGAACACTTAAGAAGTTCAAGTAGTTTAAAAAGTTTAAGGAAATAAAAAGTTTCAGAAGTTTAAGAAGTATAAGAAGTTTAAGAAGTTTAAGAAGTTTAAGAAGTTTAAGAAGTTTAAGAACTTTAAGGAGTTTAAGAAGTTTACAAAGTTTAAGAAGTTTAAGTAGTTTAAGAACTTTAAGACCTTTAGGGAGTTTAAGAAGTTTACGAAGTTTTAGAAGTTTAAGCAGTTTAAGCAATTTAAGAAGTTTAAGAAGTTTAAGGAGTTTAAGAAGTTTAAGAAGTTTAAGAAGTTAAAGAAGTTTAAAAAGTTTAAGAAGTT
The DNA here is from genome assembly GCA_028583605.1 of Dastarcus helophoroides. NCBI lineage: Eukaryota > Metazoa > Arthropoda > Insecta > Coleoptera > Bothrideridae > Dastarcus > Dastarcus helophoroides. The sequence continues at coordinate 23,828,213 of CM053335.1, read as the reverse complement.
TAAAAAGTTTAACCACTTTAAGAAATTTAAGAATTTTAAGAAGTTTAGGAATTTTGAGAGGTTAAGGAAGCTTCAGAAGTTTAAGAAGTTTAAGAACTTTATAGAGTTTAGGAATTTTACGAAGTTTAAGCACTTTAAGAAGTTTAAAAAATTTAAAACATTTAAGAAGTTTAAAAAGTTTAAGGAATTTAAAAAGTTTAAAAAGTTTAAGAAGTTTAAGAAGTTTAAGCAGTTTAAGCAGTTTAAGCAGTTTAAGAAGCTTAAAAAGTTTAAGAAGTTTAAGGAGTTTAGGAAGTTTAAAAAGTTTAAGAAGTTTAAATTTAGGAAGTTTAAAAAGTATAAGCAGTTTAGGAAGCTTAGGAATTTTAAGAAGTTTAAGAATTTTGAGAAGTTTAAAAAGTTTTAGAAGTTTAAGAACTTTAAGGAGTTTACGAAGTTTAAGCAGGTTAAGCACCTTAAGAAGTTTAAGAAATTTAAGACACTTAAGAAGTTTAAGTAGCTTAAAAAGTTTAAAAAGTTTAAGGAATTTAAAAAGTTTCAGAAGTTTAAGAAGTATAAGAAGTTAAAGAAGTTTAAGAAGTTTAAGAAGTTTAAGAAGTTTAAGAAGTTTAAGAAGTTTAAAAAGTTTAAGAAGTTTAAGAAGTTTAAGAAGTTTAAGAACTTTAAGGAGTTTAAGAAGTTTACAAAGTTTGCGAAGTTTAAGAAGTTTAAGAACTTTAAAGAGCCTAAGAAGTTTACGAAGTTTTAAAAGTTTAGGCGGTTTAAGAAGTTTAAAAAGTTTAAACAGTTTAAGAAGTTTAAGAATTTTAAGAAGTTTAAGAATTTTGAGAAGTTTAAGAAGTTCAAGGAATTTAAAAAGTTTAAGAAGTTTAAGGAGTTTAAGAAGTTTAAGAAGTTTAAACAATTTAAAAAGTTTAAGAATTTTAAGAAGTTTAAGAAGTTAAAGAATTGTAAGATGTTTAAGAACTTTAAGGAGTTTAAGAAGTTTGCGAAATTTAAGAAGTTTAAGAACTTTAAGAAGCTTAAGAAGTTTACGAAGTTTTAAAAGTTTAGGCAGTTTAAGAAGTTTAAAAAGTTTAAACAGTTTAAGAAGTTTAAGAATTTTAAGAAGTTTAAGAATTTTGAGAAGTTTAAGAAGTTTCAGAAGTTTAAGAACTTTAAGGAGTTTAAGAAATTTACGAAGTTTAGGCAGGTTAAGCACTTTAAGAAGTTCAAGCAATTTAAAACATTTAAGAAGTTTAAGCAGTTTAAGAAGTTTAAGAATTTTAAGAAGTTTAAGAGGTTTAAGAACTTTAAGGAATTTAAAAAGTTTACGAAGTTTACGAAGTTAAGAAGTTTAACAACTTTAAGGAGTTTAAGAAGTTTACGAAATTTTAGAAGTTTAAGCAATTTAAGCAGTTTAAGAAGCTCAAGAAATTTAAGAAAGTTTAAGGAGTTTAAGAAGTTTAAGAAGTTTAAGAAGTTTAAAAACTTTAGAAAGTGTAAGAAGTTTAAGAAGTTTAAGCAGTTTAAGAAGTTTAAAAAATTTAAGCAGTTTAAGAAGTTTAAGAATTTTAAGAATTTTGAGACGTTTAAGAAGTTTCAGAAGCTTAAGAACTTTAAGTAGTTTAAAAAATTTACGAAGTTTAAGCAGGTTAAGCACTTTAAGAAGTTTAAGGAATTTAAAACATTTAAGAAGTTTAAGAAGTTTAAGAAGTTTAAGAAGTTTAAGAAGTTTAAGAAGTTTAAGAAGTTTAAGAAGTTTAAGAAATTTAAGAAGTTTAAGTAGTTTAAGAAGTTTAAGAATTTTAAGAAATTTAAGAAGTTTAAGAACTTTAAGGAGTTTAAGAAGTTTACGAAATTTTAGAAGTTTAAGCGTTTTAAGCAGTTTAAGAATCTCAAGAAATTTAAGAAATTTAAGGAGTTTAAGAAGTTTAAGAAGTTTAAGAATTTTGAGAAGTTTAAGAAGTTTCAGAAGTTTAAGAACTTTAAGGAGTTTAAGAAGTTTACGAAGTTTAAGGAGGTTAAGCACTTTAAGAAATTTAGGACATTTAAGAAGTTTAAGAAGTTTAAGCAGTTTAAGAAGTTTAAGAAGTTTAAGCTATCCTTTTCAGAGAGATACTGAGCCAAGCTATCATCTTCAGAGAGATACTGTATCTGTATACTGCCAAGCTAGCATCTTTAGAGAGATACTGAGCCAACCTATCATCTTCAGAGAGATACTGAGCCAAGCTATCATCTTCAGAGAGATACTGAGCCAAGCTATCATTTTTAGAGAGATACTGAGCCAAGCTATCATCTTCAGAGAGATACTGAACCAAGCTATCATCTTCAGAAAGATACTGTATCTCTTTGAAGATGATAGCTTGGCTATCGAAATGCGTTAGAGCAACCTTTGTTGTGTTTTGAATCTTTCTTGGTTTCAGGGGACAAGATTTGTATTTCAATTTTTGAAGATAACCAAGGACTAGCCCGTTCCACGAAAATCAACTTTACAACATAATTATAAATAAAAAATGTCCTTCCATTCCTATTAAGTGGCATTTTCTCCGCCAGTTCCTAGGAATAAAAATGGAATTAACCAAAATTGGTAAAAAAGATACGAAGAATATTTAAAAAATTTTGTCTTTTTTTAAATCGCACTTTTTGAAAACTATTACTTTTTTTGAAAACTTCGACTTTCTTTCAAAATTCAAGATTTGAGAAAACTTCACCTTTCTATGCAAATTTCAAAAAAAAATTGCGGCTCAGCTGTTCAAATTTTCTACTAATCAAAGTGTCGGTTTTTTTTTAAAGTTTGATTTTCTTTTGGGAATCTCGACTTCTTTGGTAATTTCGTGTCTCTCTGAAGATGATAGCTTGGCTATCGAAACGCGTTAGAGCAGCCTTTGTTGTATTTTTGAATCTTTCTTGGTTTCAGGGGACAAGATTTGTATTTCAATTTTTGAAGATAACCAAGGACCAGCCCGTTCCACGAAAATCAACTTTACAACATAATTATAAATAAAAAATGCCCTTCCATTCCTATTAAGTGGCATTTTCTCCGCCAGTTCCTAGGAATAAAAATGGAATTAACCAAAATTGGTAAAAAAGATACGAAGAATATTTAAAAAATTTCGTCTTTTTTTAAATCGCACTTTTTGAAAACTATTACTTTTTTTGAAAACTTCGACTTTCTTTCAAAATTCAAGTTTTGAGAAAATTTCACCTTTTCTTGCAAATTTCAAAAAAAAATTGCGACTCAGCTGTTCAAATTTGCGACTAATCAAAGTGTCGGTTTTTTTTTTAAAGTTTGAGTTTCTTTTGGGAATCTCGACTTCTTTGGTAATTTCGTGTCTCTCTGAAGATGATAACTTGGCTATCGAAACGCGTTAGAGCAGCCTTTGTTGTATTTTTTAATCTTTCTTGGTTTCAGGGGACAAGATTTGTATTTCAATTTTTGAAGATAACCAAGGACCAGCCCGTTCCACGAAAATCAACTTTACAACATAATTATAAATAAAAAATGTCCTTCCATTCCTATTAAGTGGCATTTTCTCCGCCAGTTCCTAGGAATAAAAATGGAATTAACCAAAATTGGTAAAAAAGATACGAAGAATATTTAAAAAATTTCGTCTTTTTTTAAATCGCACTTTTTGAAAACTATTACTTTTTTTGAAAACTTCGACTTCCTTTCAAAATTCAAGTTTTGAGAAAACTTCACCTTTCTATGCAAATTTCAAAAAAAAATTGCGGCTCAGCTGTTCAAATTTTCGACTAATCAAAATTGCGGTTTTTTTTTGAAGAGTTTGATTTTCTTTTGGGGATCTCGACTTCTTTGGCAATTTCGTGTCTCTCTGAAAATGATAGCTTGGCTATCAAAACGCGTTAGAGCAACCTTTGTTGTATTTTTTAATCTTTCTTGGTTTCAGGGGACAAGATTTGTATTTCAACTTTTGAGGATAACCAAAGACCAGTACATTCCACCAGAATTAACTATACTACACAATTAAAAATAAAAAATGTTTTCCCGTTTCTATTAGGTGACATTTTCTCCGCCAGTTTCTATTAATAAGAATGGAATTAATCAAACTTAGTAAAAAAGATACGAAGAATATCTAAAAAATTTTGTCTTTTTTTAAATCTCACTTTTGTAAACTACTACTTTTTTGAAAATTTCGACTTTCTTTCAAAGTCCTAGTCAATATTTTGGTTTTTTTCGAAAATTTTCATTTTCTTCTGAGAATCGTAACTTTTTTGGTAATTTTGATTGTTTTTCAAAATTTTGATTTCTTTGAAATTATTCGACTGTTTCCAAATTTCTTATCTACTTTTTTTTGAAAGTTTCGACTTATATTTCGACTTTTTCAAACATTGGGGTATTTTTCAAAGATTTCGAATTTTTTCGAAAATTTTCGGAGCGAAAAAAGCAAAATTTTCGAAATTTCAAAATTTTGCCTTTTTCGCACTTTTTGAAAATTCCTGTTTTTTTGTCAATGTCGAGCTTTTTGAACGCCTATTTTTTGATATTTCTTCCAAAATTTACTTCCTTTGAAATTTAGGCTTTTTTAGTCGTTTCAACATTTTTTCAAATTTTGGTCTCTTTTCAATTTGTCTATTTTTTTCTTTTTTTGGACACTTCGACCTGCTTTGTTACTGCTTTTTAACTTTTTGGAAAAATATTCCAAAATTTTAAAAAACCTATACTTTCTCGGTTTTTTCGAAAATTTTTATTCTGAGAATCTCGACGTCTTTGGAATTTCGCCATTTTTTCAAAATTTTGATTTGTTTGAAATTATTCGACTCTTTCAAAATTTCTTATCCACTTTCTTTTTTGAAAATTTCGACATATATTTCAATTTTTTCAAACGTTGCAGCGTTTTTCAAAAATTTCGAATTTTGTTGAAAATTTCACCTTTTTCAAAATTCTGCTGTTTTTAAAAATCGCCATTTTTTTTAAAATGTCGAGTTTTTTGAAGCCTATTTTTTCATATTTCTTCCAAAATTTACTTCCTTTGAAATTTGAGCTTTTTAAGACGTTTCAGCATTTTTTCAAATTCTGGCCTGTTTTCAATTTGTCTATTTTTTTTTTTGAGACTTCGACCTATTTTGTTAAATTCAACATTTTGGAAAAATATCCAGAATTTTATAAAACCTATACTTTTTCGGTTTTTTCAAAAATTTTTATTTTCTTCTGAGAATCTCGACTTTCGATATTTTTTCAATTTTTTGATTTCTTTGAAATTATTCGACTGTTTTAAAATTTCTTATCTACTTTTTTTTGGAAACTTTCGACATATATTTAGATTTTTTTAAACGTTGCAGCGTTTTTTAAAAATTTCGAATTTTTTGGAAAATTTCGCCCTTTCATTGGAAATTTCAATAATTTTTAGAAAAATTCGTTTGCCTTTTCAAATTCCCATTTTTTTAATTTGGATTTTTGTACAGATATCGTTTTTCAAAAACGGTGAATTTTTTTTGAAACTTTCGCAATGATTTCAAAATTTTGGTATTTTTTGAAATATTTTCACCAATTTAAAATTTTTATTTATGAAAATTAGTGCGACTCTGCAAATTTGTTAAATTCCATATGTTTTGAAAACATCGTTCTTTGAGAAAATTTCGACTTTTTTCAAATTTAGTATTTTTTAAAAATTTTATTCTTTTGAAATGTTCGACTTTTTCAAAGAGTTCAAGTTTTTTTTTAAATTTCGACTCTTTTTGAAATATCTGATTTTTTTACAAAATATTTTAACTTTTTATGAGAATTTGAAACATTTTTGAAAACTTCGCTTTTTTTAAATTTTCGAGGTTTTTCAAAATATTAAGTTTTTTTTCCAAAATTTTGGTTTTTAAAATTTCGTCATTTTAAAAATTTGTTTATTAGCAAAGTTGCAAATTTTGAATATTTTCTTTTTTGATCAAAAATTTTGATTTTTTATTTGGATATTTCGCCTTTTTTTTAAATTTTCAATTCTTTTTTTTTATTTTGCCTTTCTAAACATTTTTCACCTTCAAAATTTCGGCCTAACCCAAATTTTGATTTTTTATTTGGATATTTCGCCATTTTTTTAAATTCTCAATTTTCTTTTTTTTTAATTTTGCCTTTCTAAACATTTTTCACCTTCAAAATTTCGACTTATCCCAAATTTTGATTTTGGTAGAGGTTTCAATTCTTTTTTATTTGGACTTTTTATAAGAGATTTCAATAGTTTTTAAAAGTTCGTCTGTTTTTCAAAATTTTTATTTTTTTTTAAATTTGGAAATTTCTAAAAATTCATTTTTTAAAAAAAGGTTTCATATTTTTTGAAAACATTGGCCTTTGAGAAAATTTCGACTTTTTTCAAATTTGGTATTTTTGAAAATGTTATTCATTTGAAATATTCGACTTTTTCAAAAAGTTCAAGTTTTTTTTAAATTTCGACTTTTTAAAAAATCTGATTTTTTTTTAAATATTTTAATATTATTTTTTTGAAAATTAGTCACCCCAAATCTTTCAACTTTTTTCTCAAGACTTTCAGTTTTAATTTTTTTCCAAAATCTCGCCTTTAAAGTAGATATTAAATAAATTTAGAATCAAAATTTGTATCTATTTCGTAACCACGTCTTTGATGCTGACATTTTCATGCGAATTTAAAAACGTTGCTAATGAAGTTGAAAATTTCTAACTTACTATCAATTTTACGAAAAAATCAGGATTGCTGAAAAAATTTTGAAAACGTGGACATTTATTTCAAAGTTTTAAAATTAAATTTGGGATATTTGATATTTTTTTCAAATAACGAAATTCGAAATTAACTATTGAAGATTATATATAACAGAGATCCTTTTTTGAGTTAATTTTTCGAAATTTTTATAAAATATAAGAAATGTTTATAAATTTAGAATTACAAACAAAATATATGAATAAAATATGGTTAAATATTGGTTACTTTAACTCTCACGCTTTTATTTGTTTAAGATATCGATTGGCAAATGTTTTTTTTTTAAGTTTGTACATATTTTTGGATATACAGATAAGGAAAAATTTTCATTGTCCATGTAAAACGCTAAGAATTGTCCGTTCCATAGTTTTCTACTGCCACTGAACGTATTCCCCTACTTTGATGCAGCATGCTCGTATCTTCCAGTTTAGATATTAGAAAAAACTCGTCGAGAGTTTTACAACAGACTGGAATATTGTTTAGCACAATCTATTTGAACTCCTTATATTGCAATGTTTAAAGAGTTATTTTGTTATATTCTTCATTAGAATTATTATTTATTTTGCTTAAGAAATCTCTTTTATTTATTTTGGTTATCAAAGAATATCAGTTTTATTTTGCCTCAGACGTTGATTAAATCAACGGACTAAAAGAACAAACAGCATGTGGTACGCAAATTTTAATAAAATTGTTGCCTGCCAGTAGTAATCCCTGTAACAAAACACGTTAGAGGCTATGATGTACTACTGAAATCTCTACCAGCACTGATCGCTGCGCTCTGCGTTGAATTGTTTACACCGGTGTAGGAGAATACAAGGCACCGCCCATCTATCCCGCTATTAGCTCTCAATGTTAAATCTCTCATTAACATTCTCCCTATGGACAGTGTTTGACTTTCCTGATGTGTATATGCATACCACGGGTGACGAATATTATTTGTTTATGGTAGTATAAATTGCAACAATTTTGTATGAGTTTATTTAAAATTTTTAACAGATAATAAAAGTATTGCAACCAAGCAAAACGAACCAAAACGAAACCCAAGGGATTGTTTATTTTAAAAATAGTGTAAGGGGATTGATATAATTCACAAAAGTAATGTCAAATACTTTGAAATTGTTTCAAACAATTAAGGAACTTAATCGTATTTTTATATAGTTTTAAATGCTTTCCAAAAAAAAAACGCTTAGGGCGAGTCGGGGTCGCACAATTAAGGTTGCGTATCAGTACTACAGTGAGCAGTCAATAAACCAAATTAAACAGTTTTTAAAAAATTGATATAATTAACATGTCCAATCCTTACTACGTGGAATTCTTCAATATTCATAACTATTAAACTTTATTAACAATTAAAACAGCAACAGATATTAAAAATTCCATAATGCTTTGATAAATATTTGCTTAGACTGGACCAGGTTTCGCTTTACATCATCATTTGTTGGTATAAATGCAGATGATGCTGTAAAGCGAAACCAGGTCCGGTCTTAGTAAATATTTATCGAAACATTGTGGAATTTTTAATAGCTGTTGCTGTTTTAATTCTTAATAATGTTTAATAGTTATAAAAATTGATATACAAATCTGGTCCCCTGAAACCAAGAAAGAATAAAAAATACAACAAAAGTTGCTCTAATGCGTTTCGATACCCAGAGAGATACTATTAGTTAGTTTATAAACGCATTAGAACAACTTTTGTTGTATTTTTTAACCTTTCTTAATTTTAGGGGATAAGCTTTGTATATCAATTTTTGAATATAACCAAGGACAAGTCCGTTCCATCAAAAAACAATTTTTTATTTATATTGAAATCTTATTCAAATCGAAGAACCTTGCTATAATCTATGGTTCAACATCTAGTAACCCTAGTAAAATCTAAATTTTCTCTTCAGAAACCTAGGAGAACAGGAGAAAACTGGAACATTTTTTGGCTCCAAAAATTATGGAAACAATACTTTAAAATACTTGGACGTGCAGTAAACTGACCCCTATTTTGTTACAAAATATTTTTCTTTTAACCGTTGACTGGCGATATCTACCTGGGTCATCAAGAATCAAGAACTGACATTGGCAACCCTTACTTCATGGAATTCTTTAATATTCATAACTTATTAAGTTGCTTATTAAGTTTAATAGTTACGAATCAAGAACTGTGTTAACTTTCAAATTCCTACGTTACACAGTTTTCCTAAAACGTTATGTAAGATTAACGGATCGATGGGTGGACGGCGGACAGAGGGTTGGTGAGATCAGGGAGGGGGGGGGGGCAAAGGGACGAACGCACACGAGAGTTGAGTTGTAAGGGTTCCTATTTTTCATTCCAAAGTACAGAATCCTAAAAATAATCAAATAGTCAAGAGACTAGGAATCTAATTTAATATTTCGTATATCCGAGCACCATCTTCGCTTGATATCATCATGAGAGCAAATCAACTGATACTGATCTTCCGGGCCCATATCAAGGGCGATCCTGCAATCGTAGGAAAGGCTGGATATAATCATATTCTTCGTGACTGGGATGTGCTCGTCGTAAATGTACCGTCCCTGAAAATTTACAAATTGATGCAATCAAAAGATTCTCCAGTGGAACCTTTGAACCTTGCCGGGGTCGAATTTCGTAAAAAGGATGATTTTCTCAAATAGAAACAGATGGCGTTTCTTCTTGGACTGATTTATTGTATTTAACCTTGAAATCGTGATGCTGTAAAACACTTCCATATTCTTTAACGTCAATCTGAAATCTTAAGCGTGTTAGGTTCAGTTTGGATGTTTCGTGGTACTTACAGGACTTTCGTCAAGCTTACTGAGGCAATGCTCAATGACAAACATTTGTTCTCTAATCAGGATGAATATATTTTGACATCTTTTTAATTCGTTCTTGTGGGTATGTAAATGTTTGTTAGCCAGGAGGTGGGTAAATAAGAAAAGATAATGCTCTATATGGTTGGGTATGAGGTCTGCCTAAAATTCAGAATGATCTTTAAGCTATATTCGGTTATTTACTTACAAGATTCATCTTTGTGTTCATTCGAGATATCTCCCATGCATAATGGACGTAAAGTTGGAGGTCTTTCTCCTATAAAGATGAAAAAATACAAAAAAATTAAAATCAGGAGAAAGTACTGGAAATTGTTGTGATGCTAGGTGCTTACATGATCAATAAAAATTCTACTGAGCTCTTCTACTTCGCTTAGTTTCTGCAGCTGTGGTATAATTATCGTTTGATGGAAGTTCAATATGTCGTACACACTCTTGAGTTCCTCCTCGTTTTTGAAAATGACCAGCTTTAAAGCATCCAAGTATTTCTCCTCTTTGTCGATTAACTCTGAAATGCTTTAGACAAAAATGTGCTTTCAAAGTTTAATCACTTGATTGGGTTTCGCATTTCAGATAAACAATTGTGTTTCTATTATATAGTTTAAATTCATGTTCCAGGAGTAAGCATGTCAACTCAAAAATTGAAAAAGTAGAAAATGCAGGCCAGTCAAAAACATACAAAGGTTAATAAAGAAATTTTGCTAGAGATCCTTGAAATCTACCAGAAATTTTATTTGAAACCGAAGAGCATATCACCAGCACTGATGTTACATATTCACACACAATTGATCTATCTTAAGTATTCATTTGGTGATTAAACTTTCAATTAAAAACAAAAGGTTCATCAGTAATATTTTATTTTTCCACTACAATTTTGTCTTCGATACATTTTTCTAAGCTGCACCTTATCGAATGAGACCTACACTGGTGGTCAAAATTCTAGAAACTTTCATAAAATTATTGCTTTCTAGCAACATTTGTTTCTTAGCCTATGATTTAGGCAATTTATCAATACAATTATGTTTATGTCTTATAGTTTCTTATTTTTACTCATTATTTATTGACTTTTTTAACACATCCAAACCCCCATGCATTTAAAAGTAAATCAAACAACAAACGTTGGGATATAATTTAAGAAAATGGTACAATGTTTATGATATAGAAAATTAATATTTGATTGGTTAAACTTTGCTTTTTAGCACAGCCTCAATTCTGCGAGGCATGGAATTCACGAGACAAGCCAGATCTTCTAATGTAATGACTCTAAACCAGCTTTGAATAAGGGTTTCTGTCAGTTCCATCTTGTTGCTTAGGATTTCGGCGTAACACTAGCACTTTTAGGCTTTGACCATAGATTTTCTATTCGATTTAGTTCCGGACTTTTTAAAAACCAAGGCAGCAGCAGTAACGTCATGGTTTCTAAACCATTCCATGGAAGTCTTGGCCGTATGACAGGATGCTCCAGCTTTTGCTGGAAGATGCATTGCTGAGTATCATTTTTAAATAAATCTTTGATCGACGGCAGCAGTATGACTTGCAATATTTCTTTGCATCAATGTGACCCTCTATTACTGCCATCGTCCAACTCATACAAGCCCACATCATGATGCCCACAGGGTGCTTCATAGTGGACGTAATGCACTGGGGTAAAAGGTCTTCTCCCGGACGAACAAATTTGTCTTCTTCGCTTCCAAAGATAAAGATTCTACATCCATTGTTCTTCTGTTCACTCCTTATATGTAATAGTTCACTCAATCCGTCTTTACCTCTGTTTTTTGTTCAGTTGTGGCTTCTTTCTATGAGTTAACACTCGCAATCCATTTTCAAAGAGTTTTCTGATAGTGGGCTCCGATATTTGTAATCCAGATGATCTGACAATAGCATTAATGTCTTTTGCTGATCTGTGGTCGTTCAAACACAGGTGGCATTTTCAGCGTTCATCGCATTGAGTAAGTTTTGGCTTTCCACCAGCTCTTTTTGCTGATTTTGACATTCAAGTGTTATGAAAACGTTTAATACTTTCATTGCACCTGATTTTATGACGCCATCACCCAACCTGTTTGCTATTTCTTAGGTGTTTTGCTTATTCGTTTTCCTCAACTCATCATACTTATTAATCAGTTTTTTAATGTTTTTTAGATATTTTTAAAGACTGATTTTTTCCCTTTTTCAATTTTATGCCATTCTTCCAGTTTTTTCTCATGTTCTATTTCCTTCTTCTCTCTTTCTATAAATCCCAAAGGATTTTCAAGAAAACTACAAGTTCCTGTATGATCTGAGGAAAACCGAGAAGGGCGCATTAGAAAAAGAACTTAATAAGTGTGCAGATCCTGCATGGAAAAAGAAAACAAAATTTATCATCCAAAGGTTGAATAATTAAATTGAAAAAGAAAGAAGAAGGGAATAGAACATGAGAAAAAACGGCAAGAAATTAAAGCCAAATTGACAAAGGAGAAATCAGTCTTTATGAAAAAATTTGAAAAACGCATTGAAGAACTGATTGCTATTTCTTGATATGTATTACCTTCTTCACGAAGGGTAATTGCTGTGGCCCTCTTTCCTAGTGGCCAGTCAACACGTTTTGATTTTGAAACCATTTTCGCTTAAATCCTTCTTACCTACAATCTATCTTAGCACTTTCTACTCAAAGTTGCCAATAACAGCTGGTAGTCGCATGCATCTGTGATAATTTTTTTATATTGGACATATAATTCACGCTACTCTTCTTGGACTAGCTAACAAAACTCTGACGCGATTCACTGTTACTATTTTTGTCATTTCAAAAATCTCAAATTTTCGACGATTCGCTGACATTTCAGTTCCTATTTTCTCTAAAGCGTCACTTTACTTCAACGAGCTTTGTTCACCATTTTTTTACTCTTCTACCACTTTTACCATTTTGTCAAAGATTGGTAAACCATGGCTCAAGAGGCACCAGCCACCGTAGGAGCTGGGGCGGAAGCATCGGAGGCAGAAGCCACAGCTGCAAGAGCAGAGGGTTTAGTTGTTGGAGAAGTTGCTGCCAAAATTGAAAGAGAACTTCCCGCTGAAGGTACCTCAGAAGAGGCTATCGAATGTGATGGCGAAGCTGATGGCGAAGCTGATGGCGAAGCTGATGGCGAAGATGGTGGCGAAGCTGGTGGCGAAGCTGGTGGCGAAGCTGGTGGCGAAGGTGGTAGCGAAGGTGGTGGAGAAGGCGGTGGTGAAAGTGGTGGAGAAGGCGGTGGCGAAGGCGCTAAACTAGCTGAAGCCCAGCCGGAATCTGAACCAGCCCCCGCATCTGAAATAGAGCAACCTCCAGAAGTAGAGCTCATACCTAAGGATCTTCTTATGTCCCACCAAAAGAGCAAGTAAGGTGGATCTTATGGAAAAACTAGGGTTTCGTGATGCCAGTTTTAGAAAGAAGAGCCAGAAGAATTGAACCAAAGAACAAAAGACGTCATTGGTAGTGCTACAGCAATCAGAAGAGGCGGTACTGGTGGGGATTTGGCAGTGATGGTTCAGGAACACCTATGGCTTAGATTCCCAATATCCTTTCAATCCAAAATACGTCCGAAAGATAATAGAAGACGTTTTACGTCTATAATTACGTTAATAAATCACATATTGAGAGCCAAGAGGCAAGTGGTACTGTAATTTTGGTAGAACGGACTGGTCCTTGGTTATCTTTAAAAATTGAAACACAAATCTTGTACCATGAAACCAAGAATCCATTATATTTTAAAGATGATAGCTTGGTTGTCGAAACGCGAAAGAGCAACCTCTGTTGTATTTTTTAATCTTTGTTGTTTCAGAGGTCAAGATTTATATTTCAAGTGTTGCTGGAAAGGCAACAATTTTATAAAAGTTTCCAGAATTTTGACTTCTAGTGTAGAGACTTCAGAAAGTAATCGGAAACTTAATTTCAAACTAAACAGTTCCCTCATAAACTTTCGAAAGCAATCGGTCCATTTTAATGGTAATTTAGTGGTAAATATTTCCATGACAAACGATTTTCTATTTTAACTATAATTTTGTTTTCATATGGTACATTTTCTAACGTGTTCCTGATCAGTTGGTTATGATAGAACTTCTAGAAACTAGTGAAAAGCTTCATGTGAAACTAAACAGCACATCGCAATCATGCGACATTCGAACATAATCGATCTATTTGATAATCATTTGGTGGTTAAAATTTCAATGAAAAACGAAAGTTCATCAGTAATATTTTCTTTTTCCACTAAAATTTTGTCTTCATATGATACATGTTTCAAAGCTGTACTTTGTCGAATGGTTATGTTGCTAGTTCCATGGAAAACTAAAGTTCATCAATAATATTTTCTATTTTTTCATTTCCACAATAATTTTGTCTTCATATCATTTTTCTAAGCTGCACCATACCAATAGAGATTGTAGAAACTAATTAGAAGCGTCATTTAAAACTAAACATCACTTCGGCATCATCATCTCACATATTTGGACGCAATCGATCCATCTTAATAATCTGAGTCATCAAAATTTCACTGAAGATCTAAAAGAGATACTCTCTCTGAAGATGATATCTTAGCTATCAAAACGTGTTAGAGCAATCCTTGTTGTGTTTTTTAATCTTTCTTGGTTTCAGGAACAAGATTTGTTTTTCAATTTTTGAAGATAACCAAAGACCAGTCCATTCCACCAAAAAAAAAGTTGTGCATCCTGTTTGGATATGCCAGAGAACTGAAAACTTAATCAGAATCTTTGTTTGAAGCAAAACGTTTTCATTTTGTGTGCATTTATTTAAAACTCAGATATAGTCAATATTTTGGTAATAAGCTGAACGATGGGACTCAATAAGTCTATCCTAGAAGTAAATGCGAGTACTAATTTCATTTGAGATGATCATGTGTGCACCATTGCCAAGTCCACTTCTCAAAGACTAGGCTTTCTATAAATAGAAAGCTCTAAAGAGTTCTCTAAAAAAGAGAACTCTAAAGAGTTCTTCACATCGTGGACGACCATGTGCGAGCCATTGCTAAGTCGACCTCTCAGAAGGTAGGCTTTCTTCTTAGAGTTAAAAAGTACCTCACATCTCTTCAGCTTCTCACTCTATACAAAGGTCAAGTTAGGCCAACTCTAGAATAATGTTCTCGTGTTTGGAGTTTAGCTCAAAAATATACTTTGGCTTTTTTGGACTCAATTAAAAGAAGGACAATTCGCCTAATTGATGACGAGAGTTTGGCCGATTCTCTCAAAATACTAGAGCACAGGCGGATGGTTGGTGATTTATCTTTTCTACAAGTACTTTCATGGAAGATGCTTGCAGGAACTAATAGGATTGATCCCCCAAGAGCAAGATTTTTGAGGCATACAAGACAGTCGGAGACAGCAAATTCCTATGCTTGACACAGTGAGCACTTTCGTCTAAGAAGACTCTTTCATCTATAGAACTTCCAAGCTATGGAATTCGTTACCGAACGAAATTTTCCCCAAAAATACAAGTTAGGAAGGCGGTTCATCGCCATCTATCCTTGTTTCCGCATACTACTTGCGGTGCTTTGAAGGCAAAGTGGATTGAACCTAAAAAAAATGAAAAAGGAAAGTGACATTTTCTTTTTCACTATAATTTTGCCTTCATGTGGAACATTCTTCCAAGCTGTACCCTATCGACTGGTAATGCTAGAAACACTTGAAACTAACCAGAGACTTTATCTGAAACTGAATAGCATATTGTCATCACGATCTTACGTATTCAGACCCAATCAATCCATTTTAATAACCATTTGGTGATCAAAACTGTTATGTAAAACGAAATTTTATCAGTAATAGTTTTTTTCCAGCCTAGTTTTGTCTTCATGTGGTACATTTAGTAGAACTGCACTTTTAGTAATCATTTGGTGGTAAAAATTTCAATAAAAAACAAAAGCTCATCAATAATATTTTATTTTTCCACCACAATTTTGTCTTCATATGAAACATTTTTCTAATTCTTCATGGTAGACCCTTATTGACCGGAAATATTATGTTTTTTTCAATTTATTTAACATTTCTTCGGCCCAGTTTGGAAATATTTAAATTGTTTAGAAAATTGTCAACAAACCATAAAAAAATTTAAATATTTCCAAACTGGGCCGAAGAAATGTTAAATAAATTGAAAAAAACATAACATTTTTCTAAGTTGCACCTTATCAACTAGTTTTGCTAGAGATCCCAAAAACTAAGCAGAAGCTTCATTTGAAACTAAATAGCATATTGTCATCATAATTTCGCATTTTTAGACACAACTGGTCCATCTTAATAGACATTTGGCGGTAAAAATTTCAATGGCAAACCAAAGTCTATCACTAACACTTCCTTTTTGGGTACAATCAATTCATCTTAATAACCATTTGGTGGTCAAAATTTTGATGTAAAACGAAAGTTCATCAGCAATACTTTCTTTTTCCATTACAATTTTGTTTTTACGTGATATATTTTTCTAAACCATATTCATCGAATGGTTATAGTGGAGGCCCTAGAAATTAATCGGAAGCCTCATTTGACACTACAAAGCGCATTGCCATCATAATAGTAGCAGGATAGGATCCATCTATCTTCATAATCATTTAGTGGTTAAAATGTTAATGAAAAACGAAAGTTCATCAATATTCAATTCTTTTTCCCCTATAATTTTGCCTTCATGTGGTATATTTTATAAGCTGCACCTAGTCAAGTAATCATGCTAGAGACCCTTAAATTTAATCAGAAGCTTCATTTGAAACTAAGCAGCATATCGTCATTACGATCTTACGTCTTTGGACACAATAGATCCATCTTAATAATCATTTGATGGTCGCCATTTCAATAAAAAAATCATTTAGTGGTCAAAATTTCAATTTAAAAAGAAAGCTTACCGGTAACATTCTCTTTTTCCACTACAACTTTGTCTTCGTATGATACACTTTTCTAAGCTATTATTGTAATCTACGTACGTATTTGGACACAATCGATCTATCTTAATAATCATTTGGTGGGCAAAATTTCATTGGAAAACGAAAGTTCATCAGTAATATTTTCTTTTTCCACTACAATCTTGTCTTCATATGATACGCTTTTCTAAGCAGACCTTATCGAATGTTTATGCTAGAGAACCTAGAAACCGATCAGAATATTTATTTGAAACTAAACTGCATACCTATCACTATTACACTATCACATCATAATTTTAGCATTTGAACATAATCGATCCATCTTAATAATCATTTGGTGCTTCAGTATTGGTCTAGCTATAATTATTTGGTTTTGGTGGAACGGACTGGTCCTCGGTTATCTTGAAAAATTGAAATACAAATCTTGCTCCTGAAAACAAGGTTTCAGGAGACAGGATTTGTATTGCAATCATTTGGTGGTCAAAATTTCAAAGGGAAACGAAAGTTCATCAGTAATATTTTCTTTTTCCACCATAATTTTGTCTTTATATGATACGCTTTTCGAAACTGTACTTTATCGAATGGTTATGCTAGAGACCGTAGAATCTAATCAGAAGCTTCAACTGCAACTAACCAGCAGCTAATCATCTCACGTATTTGGATGCAATCGATCCATCACGTGTGCAAGGGCCCAAGGGAGCCTAAGAACCGATTACATTTTGGAAAGGGGGTTTAATTGTCAAATAATAAAGTGAAGCGCATTATACAATATTTTCCCAAAGTGCTGCCAACATTTAATCTGCTAGTGATTAGGACAAATTTAGACTAAAGCTCATCATCAGAAGATTTGGTGCTTCACTATTGGTCTAGCTGTAATCATTTGGTTTTGGTGCAACGGACTGGCCCTTGGTTATCTTCAAAAATTGAAATACAAATCTTGTCTCCTGAAAGCAAAGTTTCAGGAGACACGATTTGTATTGCATGCATTTGGTGGTCAAAATTTCAAAGAGAAACGAAGGTTCATCAGTAATATTTTCTTTTTCCACTAAAATTTTGTCTTAATATCATACGTTTTTAAAAGCTGTACTTTATCGAATGGTTATGCTAGAGACCCTAGAATCTAATCAGAAGCTTCAACTGCAACTAACCAGCACATCGACATCATCATCTCACGTAATTGGATGCAATCGATCCATCACGTGTCTAAGGGCTCAAGGGTAGCCTAAGAGGCGATTAGATTTTGGAAAGGAGGTTTCATCGTCAAAAAATATAGTGAAGCGCAGTATACAATATTTTTTCAGAGCGCTGCCAACATTTAATCTGCTAGTGATTAAAGACCAAATTAGACCAAAGCTCATCATCAGAAGATTTCAATGGATCTCAAGATTAGGCAAAAGCAGAAGCAAAAATAATATCACAGGAGATTCACTGACGAAGATACAAAGCAATGAAAAGTTCGACTTAAATTTTAACAGCAACTCTACACTAACTACGGTTTGCGTTTTTGCATATCAATTGGTTAAACACAATTCGATGAAAAAATTAAAAGCTTTTTAGTCCATTTGGCAAAATTTTTAACATTGCAGAAGGATTTGATACCTTCACACTATTCTTTAACAATTAAATAAAAAATCTTCCTATGGTGCTAGTTGATGAGGAAATGACAACGATTTGGCTCTACCCAGTATTTTTTTAGTATCTCTCTGAAGATGATAAGCTTGGCTATCGAAACGCTTTAGAGGAACCTCTGTTGTGTTTTAATCTTTTTTGGTTTCAGGGGACAAGATTTGTATTTCAATTTTTCTACACTAGTAGTATAAAAAAATGAGATTTCACATAAGACTGAGTTCAAGTTATAGAAATAAAATAGAATAAAATTTTGACATGGAGTAAACCAAGTGGAATATTATCGAGTGATTAACCTTTGTATCTCTCTTACACATTTGCGCATTTGTTTATCACAGTTTACTTACCAAAATGACTTTAATTTAAACGATTAAAACACTACTTTTTAATAATCAAAACTTTCCTTTAAAATGGTTTGAAAACTAATGTGCTTAAAACCAACTTACGTTTCTGTATTCAAGCGTGGATTAGTCCATTTTAGTTTATTCACAATTTACACTTAAACTTGGACACTTTTGGTTACTTTTAAATAACACGACATGATATAATGATTAAAATGGTATTGATACTAGTAGATTATTTAATTTATAAAAAAACAATAAGATAAAAGTTGAAATCTCTCTATTATAGTTTCACTAAATGATCGTTAATTTGCCTGGAAAAAAGTTTCTTAAATTTTTAAGTTTCTTAAATTTCTTAAGCCTAAATGATGGCACCAAATTATAAATAAACCTTAACTCAATACTTTAATTGCAATGTCAATTAATCATCAATGTGTCATCCAATTTAAATCAAACTGCTTCAACTGGAACTCATTTTTGGAATTATTTTTCTAGATTGACTACCAATCTGCCCCGGTTTCGTCCGGGTGGGCAAAGTCTAAACTATAATGTTATCCTAATGCACAGACCAATAGGTTTGAACATTTATTAGATTCGGAGTTTGGAAACCAAATACCGATTTCGATCTCGTTAGATCTCGTCAGTTTGGTATACCCAACTCGAATGCTAACAAATGTTCCGACAAGTAATTACTAAAGAATTCGAAACCGATATTTGGTTTCCAAACTACGAATCTAATAAATGTTCAAACCTATTGGTCTGTGCATTAGAATCCTTGTCTTCTGGAAACTTTTTCCTAGAGAGCAACCGCTTCGCTAGGTGGCAGTGTTTCAACTGTTGGTAGTTCAGCTTCCTATGATTCACTATACATGCCTGGAGGGCTGCATGAATTTGTAGTGTAGGTTGAATTCAATTTGCACACGACGTTGTTGGCGATGGCCATAGTTTCTCTATGGACCAATAATGTGGTAGTACTAAGAAGTCACACGTTTGACGTCCGTGAATTCTTTAGTACTTACTTGACGGAACATTTATTAGCATTCAACTTAGATCTACCAAACTAACGAGATCTAACAAGATCGAAAGCGGTCTTTGGTTTCCAAACTTCGAATCTAATAAATGTTCAAACCTATTGGTCTGTGCATTAGAATCCTTATCTTCTGGGAACTTTTTCCTAGAGAGCAACCGCTTCGCTAGGTAACAGTGTTTCAACTGTTGGTAGTTCAGCTACCTATGATTCACCATACACGCCTGGAGGGCTGCATGAATTTGTAGTCTAGGTTGCATTCTACTTGCACACGACGTTGTTGGCGATGGACATAGTTTCTCTATGGACCAATAGGGGGTAATACTAAGAAGTCACACGCTTGAGTCGGTGAATTCTTTAGTACTTACTTGTCGAAACATTTGTTAGCATTCGAGTTGGATATACCAAACTGATTGGCCTGTGCATTAGAATCCTTGTCTTCTGGGAACTTTTTCATAGAGAGCAACTGCTTCGCTAGGTGGCAGTGTTTCAACTGTTGATAGTTCAGCTACCTATGATTCCACTATACACGCCTGGGGGGTTGCATGAATTTCTAGTCTAGGTTGCATTCTACTTGCACACGACGTTGTTGGCGATGGCCATAGTTTCTCTATGGACCAATAGGTGGTAGTACTAAGAAGTCACACGCTTGACGTTCGTGAATTCTTTAGTACTTATTAGCATTCGAATTAGATATACCAAACTGACGAGATCTAACAAGATCGAAATCGGTATTTGATTTCCAAACTTCGAATCTAATAAATGTTCAAACCTATTTGTCTGTGCATTAGAATCCTTGTCTTCTAGAAACTTTTTCCTAGAGAACAACAGCTTCGCTAGGTGGCAGTGTTTCAACTGTTGGCAGTTCAGCTACCTATGATTCACCACTATACACGTCTGGGAGAGCTGCATGGATTTGTAGTCTGGGTTGCACTCTACTTGCACATAATGTTATATTCAAATGGAACATTAAAGCACTGAACTAAACACTGTTGATTTGTGATTAAGTCCAAGAAGGTTTTACCCCTTTACCATATCGGCAATTAAATAAATAATTACACGATACATATTTCGCCAGCAGGACTGGCGATATGTTCTTTAAATCTAGTTTTAATGGATCTCTTGGTCTGTCCAACATATGATAATTTACAATTGTTACAGCTTATTTCGTAAATTCCGGAATTCTCAAGCTTGTACAATTTATCTTTAGTAACGTAGTGTAACAATTGTAAATTATCATATGTTGGACAGACCAAGAGATCCATTAAAACTAGATTTAAAGAACATATCGCCAGTCCTGCTGGCGAAATATGTATCGTGTAATTATTTATTTCGTAAATTCCGGAATTCTCAAGCTTGTACAATTTATCTTTAGTAACGTAGTGTAACAATTGTAAATTATCATATGTTGGACAGACCAAGAGATCCATTAAAACCAGATTTAAAGAACATATCGCTCATTTTAGATACAATATAGAAGAAAAATCAAGTGTCGCCCTACATATGATAAGTACAGGACACAAAATTAACATTGAAAATTTAAAATTGTTAAGATCGGTCACAAATAACAGAGAACTTGATGTATACGAAACAATTTATATCAATCAGAGGCCAGTTACCCTTAACGGCGATAAAGGACCATTGGCGGGATCCAGTTTATTGAAGGCTATTTGTGGCAGGTCAAAATTGCATGCACCAGATATGTTAAACAATTAGAAATAGAAAAGAAAGTAAAAGACCGCCAGTATCGATTTGAATCTCAATGCAGATGACGTCGATGCATCTTTTGCTAATCTTTTTAGATTAGTATGCTTGAAAATGCCAGTGATGCTGGCGAAATACGTATTGCGTAATTATTTATTTAATAGCCGATGTGGTAAAGGGGTGAAACCTTCTTGGACTCAAATAGAACATAATATAAATTGCAGATATGCAACCCTCCATACATGCCTGGTAGATCGCAGGCAGCTGAACTACGAACTGGATTTATTGATAATGATTATCTTTCTTTTTTCGAATTTTTAGATAACTTGGGGTTTCGCCTTTTTCTAAAACTTTTGCTTTTTTCTCTTGAAGTTTGAATTTTTTTCCAGAAATATTGAATTGCAATTCGACTTGGATAAGTAATTTAAAGTTTAAACTCAAAATTTTGGTAGAACGGACTGGTTATACTTTCAACATAAAGAAGCAACATTAATATACATTCACCAACAATCAGAGACAGAAGCCCACGGTTGACTAGATAATGAAAAATAGAACCACAGCACCATTAGACATGTTGGACGTAGGATCGCTTATCTCGGCTAATATAGAGTCATATGATAGCCTTGTTCTATGTAGAATTAAAATAGAAAACTCCTTAAAAGTAAAACGAACAAATCTTCATATAAAAATACAATCTAGAA
This sequence comes from Dastarcus helophoroides, assembly GCA_028583605.1. Lineage (NCBI taxonomy): Eukaryota > Metazoa > Arthropoda > Insecta > Coleoptera > Bothrideridae > Dastarcus > Dastarcus helophoroides. Next base: position 23,806,472 of record CM053335.1, on the reverse strand, counting down.
TCACTTGAATCAGAAAGTACAAGGGAATAGGCTGACCAAAAAACTGATGATGAAAGATCCCATAACCCAGGACATAGAAACCACCTGAAAGCAGCTGAAAGGAAGTATAATTCAGGCAGCAAGGGAAACAGTAGGAACTAGAAGGGTCAATATAAATGCACGAAACAAGAGCAAACCATGGTTCACCAGGGAGGTAAAGAAGCTGGCCCAGGAAAAGAAGAAAGCACATTCAAAATACAAAAGCACACCAACCCAGGAAAACTATAATAATTATGTGGCAATCAGGAACAACAAATTCCAAAATCAAGTCCATAAAAACAGCAACAATTCACCAATGAAATGGACCATCATCTCTGCACAGAGAAAGGTATGGAAAATGCTATAAAGCAGGAAAACCCAATAAACGATTTTGTGCAAACAAGGGACATCCCATTTTTAAAATGAGTTCTTCAAAACGGTTGAAACTTTCTTACAATTTTATTTCAGAACTAGGACTTCTTTTTTTTCTCCATTGGGCCTTTACAAATTTTTGGGTCTATCTCAAAACTACGATGTTTTTCACAATCTCGATGTTTTTCAAAATCTCGATGTTTTTCAAAATTTTTACTGATGCAAAATATTGACTTTTTCCAACGGTTCGATCTTCTCGAAAATGTCGACCTTTTTTAAAAATTTGGAAATCTCAGAATTTTGATATTTTTGAAAATTTCGATTTATTCGGAAATTTCGATTTTTTCGGAAATTTCAATGTTTTCGATAATTTAAGTTGATTGATAATTTTTGAAAAATATTGACTTTTTCCAAGGGTTCGATCTTCTCGAAAATTTCGACCTTTTTTAAAAATTTGGAAATCTCAGAATTTTGGATATTTTTGAAAATTTCGATTTATTCGGAAATTTCGATTTTTTCGGAAATTTCAATGTTTTCGATAATTTTAAGTTGATTGATAACTTCGACATTTTTTGCAATATTTTAACTTTTTTTTTTAAGTTTTCACCTTAAGTTTTCGACTTTTGGGGTTATAAAATTTATTAAAGATTTTTTTATCTTTACAAATCCTGACTTTAAAACTTTCAATTTTTTAAAATATTTTTAAATATTAAAATATTTTAAATATTTAAAAAAATCTCGCCAATTCACCAATGAAGTGGACCTGCACAGTGGACCTGCACAGAAAAAGGTATGGAAAATGCTATAAAGCAGGAAAAACCCAATAAACGATTTTGTACAAACAAGGGACATCCCATTGAAGGATTTGGAAGAGTATTATATGACTCTGAGGAGACCCCCGAAACAGAAGTACTACGACAGGAAGGAGAACCACAAACGAAATTCGAAATAGATGATACTCTAAAGGGAATGAAAAGGCTAAAAAGCAGGAAAGCACCTGGTCCAGGTAACATCCCAAATGAACTTCTCAAATATGGTGGCAATCATTGGCTACGCATCTAACAACTCTATTCAATAAAATACTTATGAGTATAGCTCCACACGAATGGCACAAGAGCATCATAACCATATACGTCTTCAAAAGAGGCCAGAAGATAAATCCTGAAAGCTACAGAGGTATAAGCTTACTCTGTAGAGCCATGAAACTCTTTACCTCTATGATAAGGCTTAAAATAGAGGGACACATCTAAAACGGAGATGAACAACAAGCCTTCAGGAAAAATAGATGAAAGACGGAACATTGAGACAACTAAAGGAAAAATCTATTGAAGTACCACAAACCACTATATTCCTGGTTCGTAGATCTGACAAGAGCATTCGACAAAGAGGTAATGGGCATATCAAAAGCGAAAAATGTACCATCGGAGATTGTCAATATAATTTATCAACTCAAAACCAAGAATAGGACAGTTATCAGGGCCAATAACCAAACAACTCGAGAGATATCAACACCAAGAGGCATCAGTCAAGGGGATAAGCCTCAGTCCATTCCTATTCAACTTTATAAGGAATAATATGATGGAGAAAGTCACATCATTGAATCTGGGATATAAACTGTAACACCAACGCTTCAGTATAATATGGCTGATGACGCAACACTTATGGCAAAGATGGAAGAGGACCTTCAGAGACAGGTATTCTGCTTCT
>CM053335.1:23724375-23799375 GCA_028583605.1 Dastarcus helophoroides | reverse complement strand
TTTTTTCAAGGGTTCGATTTTCTCGAAAATTTCGATCTTTTTTAAAAATTTGGAAATTTCGGAAATTCGGATATTTCCGAAAGTTTCTATTTATTCGGGAATTTCGATTTTTTCGGAAATTTCAAGTTTTCGATAATTTTAAGTTGATTGATAATTTCAACATTTTTTGCAAAATTTTAACTTTTTTTTAGGTGTTCACCTTAAGTTTTCGACTTTTGGAGTTATAAAATTTATTAAAGATTTTTTTTATCTTTAAAAATCCTGGCTTCAAAATTTCAATTTTTTAAAATATTTTAAACATTTAAAAAAAACTCGACTTCTTCGCAAATTATGATTTTTCCAGAACTGGATATTCATGGCTCTTTTTGTATTTTTAACCCTTTTTTGAAAATCTTTAGTTTTTCAAAAATTTTAAGTCGTTATTTCCACACTTTTTAAAATTTTAACATTTCTTTTTTCTTTTTTTTCTTTTTGGTGAAACGAACTGCTTCTTGGTTATCTTCAAAAATTAAAATAGAAATCTTGTCCCCTGAAAACAAGAAAAATTAAAAAACACAACAAAGTTTGCTCTTACGCGTTTCGATACCTAAGCTATCATCTTCAGAGAGATGCTGCAAAATTTGTATTTCAATTTTTCTTTAAATGTTCGTCCATTTTACAAATTTTAAATCTTTAAATATTTGGCTTTTGAAATTTGCGAACTTTTTCAAAATAAATATATTTTTTCCAATGTTTCCAAATTTAAACTTTTTTCAAAACAATGCAATAATTTTGAAAAAGTTTCAAATTTTTAAAAAAGTTAAAATTTGGAAAAATATATCCATTTTGAAAAAAAGTTCGCAATTTTTTTTTCAATTTCCAATTATTTTGAGAATTGCTTCATTTATTTACATTTTTGATTGATCTTTTGAAGACTTTCGCTCTTTTAAATTTTGCTTATTTATTTATTTATTTATTTGGGTTTTTTTGGCAATTTTTCAAAATTTGATTTTTTTGGATTTTTCAAATTTTCTGTCTTGAAAATTCTGATTTTTTCGAAAATTGTAACTTTTTATGGAAATTGCGACATTTCTCAAAATCGTACTTTAAAATTTCCACTTATTTAAAAATTTAGAGATTTCTTGAAAATTCTTCTATTTTTTTTTAATCTTGACAATTTTCCGAAATATTCAAATTACGTTGAAAAGTTTCTTTTTCTAAAAATGTCAATTTTTTTGAAATTTGCGCCGTTTTTTTTAAATTCTTAAATTTTTCGAAAAATTCCAAATTTCTAAAAGAGTTTTTGGAAAATTTTGGCTTTTCCCTTTCACCTTTTTCGAAATTTCTGGCTATTTTTTCATGTCTACTTTTTTAGCAATCAGATAAAATTCTTTTTCAAAACTTCAATTTTTTAAAAATTTTGGTTTTTTTGTGATAGTTTTAACTTATTATGAAAAATTCGACAAATTCAAGAATTTTGAATTTTGCCAAAATTTTTAATTTTTTTTTTTAATTTTTGAATTTTTTCAAAATTTTTGAATTTTTCCAAAACTTTTGAACTTTTCCAAAATTTCTAACCTTTTTGGATCATTTTAATTTTTTGATTTTTCCAAAAACTTGGAATTTTTTAACTTTGGGCTCTTTTTCAATATTTTGATATTTTTCGAAATTACGACTACTTTCCAAGATTTTAAATGAATATTTCGAATTGTTTCTTAGCATTTAAAACTTTTTTAAAATTTTGATATTTTTTGAAAATCCCTATTTTTTTACTTTTGACTTGTATTCGAGATTTTAAGATTCTCTCAAAATTCTGAGCTTAAAACTATCAACATTTTGAAAATTTCGAAATTTTGAAAATTTCTAAATTTTGAAAATTTAGACTTTTTAAATATTTGGCCATTTTAAAAATGTTTACTTCTGTCAGTTTGTCAGTTTGACTTAATTAAAAATTACTATTTATTTGTAATTTTGACTTGTTTTAAAATGTTAACCATTTTTGAAACTGTTGACCTTTTATCAAAATTGAAACCTTTTATCAAGGTTGAAACTTTTCCTCGGAGTTTCAATTTCTTTATTTGGATTTTTTTTCAAAAGTTCGAGTTTCTCAAAATTGAGACTATTGGAAAGTAGAGTTTTTTGGACATTCCAATTTTTTAACATTTCCACTTTTTTCATGCTTTTTTCACTTGGTACTTGTATCCAAAATTTTAAGCCTTTCCCATAATTGAGCTTTTCACAGAATTTTGACTTCGAAAATTTTAAATTTTGGAAAATACATAATTTACACTTTTTAAAAATTTCTACTTTAGACAATATGACTTTTATGTAGTTTTTTTACAAATTCCTACTCCTTTCAAATTTTCGACAAGTCTGTAGTTTTTGATCAAAGTATTGCATTTTCTTTTTTTTTCATTTTTTTTTCAAAATTCTGAATTTTCCAAATTTAAACTTTTTCAAAGTTTCGATGCTTCTGAACATTTCAGATTTTTGTAATTTGAACATTTCTAAAAGTCTGTTTTTAGTTATCCTTACTTTATTTGCTTCGAATTATATCCAAAATTTGGAGCTTTTAATAAAATTTTGATTTCCTGCAAAACTTTAAAAAAATATTCATTTTTCTTCAAAAATTTCCACTTTTTCAAAATTTAGAGTTTTTTATTTGCAAATTTGGGACCTTTTTTGAAAATTTCTAGTTGTTTCAAAAATTGGACTCTTCAGGTTTTAAACTTCTTATCCAAATTTTGACTTATTGAAAATCCAGAAAACATTTGATTTATTCAGAGAATTTCAATTTTTTTGAAAAATCGTTCAGGCATCTGTGGTACTTATTCTTCGTAATTGTTAAGAAAGAGATAAAAGGAGGGTGGGAGGTAGAGAAAAAAAGGAAGATACAGACAGAGAAAGGGAAAAAGAGAAAGAAAGAGGGAGAAGCGGAAAGTGAGACAGAGAGAGAGAGAGAGAGAGAGAGAGAGAGAGAGAGAGAGAGGAGAGAGAGAGAGAGAGGGAGAGAGAGAGAGAGAGAGGGAGAGAGAGAGAGAGAAAGAAAGAGAGAGAGAGGGAGAGAGAGGGAGAGAGAGAGAAAGAGAGAGTGAGGGGAAGAGAAAAAGAAAAAGAGAGAGAGAAAGGGAGAGAGAGAGAAAGTGAGAGTGAGGGGGAGAGAAAAAAAAGAGAGAGAGAGTGAGGGGGAGAGAAAAAGAGAAAGGGAGAGAGAGAGAGAAAGAGAGAGAGAGAGAAGAGAGAGAGAGAGAGAGAGAGAGAGAGAGAGAGAGAGAGTGAGGGGGAGAGAAAAAGAGAAAGGGAGGGAGAGAGAGAGTGAGGGGGAGAGAAAAAGAGAAAGGGAGAGAGAGAGAGAGAGGGGGAGAGAGAGAGAGAGAGAGAGAGAGAGAAAGATTGAAAGAACGAGTAGTGAAATAAAGAGGAATAGAAAGTTATAAAAAAAGAGTGAAAGACAAAGATAAAGGTATAAAAAAGAGGGAAAGAAAGAGCTTAAGAAAGAAGGAAAGAAAGAAAGAAAGAAAGAAGAAAAGAAAGAAACAAAGAAAGAAAAAGAACCATTTTCAATACTAAATGGTTATTAAAATTTCCACATTGTCTAAAATCTCGACTCTAAAATTTCTATATTATTTCAAATTTGCGCCTCTTTTTCCAAAATTTTGACGCAATTTTTAAAAACCTTGGCTTTTAAAAATTTTGATTTTTTTTCAAAATTTATAGAACATTCATCCAAGTTTTGACTTTTCCGAAATTTACTTTCAAATTTTCTAATTATTCTGAAACTTTGGTTTACTTTAATTTGGAATTTTTTTTTAAATTGCCCCTTTGATCAGATTTCTTAATTTTTTTGAGAATCTCACTTTTCTTTAAAAAATTGTCCTTTCTCGAGTTATTTGACAATTTTGTAATCGAAATATTAAAAATCAGATACAAATTTTCTCAAAACTTTGATTTTTCTAAAATGTTTTATTTTATTTGACAATTTTCATTTTTTTTTATAAAAATTTCGACTTTTTTCAAAACTTCGACTTTTTTAGAAGTTTCAAATTTATAAAATTTTAATTTGTTTTAAACATTTTGACTCTTTAAATTTCTAATTTTCCAACAATTTGGGACTTTTTGAACATCTCGCATTATTTTATCTTTTGTGAGTGATTTAACAATTTTGTAATATTTCGACTTTTATGAAAATCAGATACAAATTTTCTCAAAGTTCAATTTTTTGAAAATGTTGAGTTTCTTTGACAATTTTCATTTTGTTATGAAAATTTCGACATTTTTGAAAACTTCGACTTGTTTCAAAATTTTCGAATTTTTTCAAAATGTTAACTTGTTTTGACTCTTTAAATTTATAATTTTCCAACAATTTGGAAATTTTGAACATCTCGCATTATATTGTCCTTTTTTGAGTCATTTAATAATTTTGTAATATTTCGTCTTTTGTGAAAATCAGATACAAATTTTCTCAAAGTTCGTTTTTTTGAAAATTTTGATTTTCTTTGACAATTTTTATTTTTTTATGAAAATTTCGACGTTTTTCAAAACTTCGGCTTCTTTAAAACATTCAAGTTTATTTAAAATTTTAACTTGTTTTGAATATTTTAACTGTCTAAATTTCTATTTTTGCAACAATTTGGAATTTAGGCATCTCGCATTTTCAAATTAAAAGTTTTGGCGATTTTTCAATATTTCGACATTTTCAAAAATTTCAACTTTTTAAAAATGTTGACTTTTTTAAATGTCAGTTTTGAATCTACATTTTGATTTTTAATAAAGGGAGGGCATCAAATTTTAAGAAAAGGGGCCAAATGCCGATAATGAACTCGATTTATCGAGACCAAGTTAGAGTTTCAGAAAATAAGTTGACATTTCGAAAATAAAAAGTCGAATTTTCAAAAAAAAAGTCGGAATGTCCAGCATTTTGAGTTTTGATGGAAAGGACTGCTCGTGGTTATCTTCAAAAACCTCATAGGTTTCTAAAAAATTTCAATATTAGGATCGAACTTTAGAAAGAGTCGAAATTTAAAAACAAAACTGAACCTATAGTCCAAATTTCGAGAAAAACTCCAACATTACATTTTTTCTTTAAAAAAGTTAAATATATGAAAACATTTAAGTCCGGCGTTTAAATTCGAAATTAAGAATTTTGAGAATTTTAGGAAAAAACATTCATACGAAAAGCAGAACTAAACCCACCTTCATATTTCCCAGTCTTTTTGTTCGGTCCTGCACCAATAGTTTCTTAATCAGGTCCTTGGCAATGGGATCCAAATGCCTTGGCCACTCGATTTTTCCACTCAGAATTTTTTCGTAGATTCCGAAAGGATTATCGTCGTAGAAAGGAGGGTATCCTGCCAGCATTTCGTACACTAGAACCCCTGCGAAAAAGATGTTATAAATTAACAAACGAATCATGCGACGACTATTTATTTAGAAGAATACATGAATTGGTTATCAAAATTTATTAAATTAACATAATTTATTGGACAACGATTCAATACACTAGAATTCCTGGCAAAATAAATAACAACCAGAAGGCTAATTCTCATCACATGACCATTTGAGTCCCGTGACCTTCAAGCCCGTCTATGTTGAAATTCTAGGTTGAAAGTGCCAGTGCAGTAGAGATGGCAAGGTCCGAGATTTTAAAGGAATCGAGTCCGGTTATATATCCAACTCTTGGACACTTTTCTTTAGAATGGAAGTATCATATTTCATTCTACCAATGTATGTATATTAGTGTAGGATTATTTTCTTGAAAGAAATTTCTAGAATTAGTCAAATATTATAAAAACACAATAATTGAAATAATGTGCGATACGCCTATGAAAAAAAGCTGTTTATAACAATTCGTGGTTACAGGATGTCACTTTGAAGATTTATTGAAGAAAGATTATTGAGTTGCATCAGATTCCTTGATTTTTCAAATTAGTTAATATTTTTTAAATATATTTTAAATGACAAGAAATAAAAAATTGAAATTTGGTATGCATGTGTAACTTGATGTATCCTTTAAGAATAGTCAAGAAAAAAAATAGGGTTGCTATTTAGTTTGATGCAACGGACTGGTCCTTGGTTATCTTCAAAAATTGAAACACAGAACTTGTCCCCTGAAAGCAAGAAAAATTAAAAAACACAACAAAGGTTGCTCTAACGCGTTTCGACAGCCAAGCTGTTATCTTCAGAGAGTGTTTGTTGTGTTTGTTGTGTTGTTGTGTTTGTTGTGTTTTTTAATTTTTCTTGGTTTCAGGGGACAAGTTCTGTGTTTCAATTGTTGCTATTTAAAAAAATTGTAGATATAGATTGACGTGTCCGAGCATATTTCCAAGAAAAAAAACTGTCTTTGATTTACTGAATTTATTCCAAGTTACAGACCAGGATTGTATGTAATTAGTAGTGGGATCGATGGTATTTTTGTCAAATAAGACAAGCATTAACGAAATTTATGCGCAGTGGACTTAAAATGTTTAAACATTAGTTTTAAAGTCATTTAACTTTTATTACGTTAATTATTAGTTTCCGCATTTATTATTAATTTAACTTTATAGGTTATTAAACTAACTATAAATGCACATATGCATGCAATATCGCATAATTTAGAGCGCGAATGTATATCATAATTTACATACATAAATACCTAACCAACGTGCATTATTTCTTTGCCAGCATTATATTTAAAACCAGTCGTTTAGTAACACAAGCGAATTATCACTATTAGAATGTTGCGATTATTTATAATATAAAAGCAGTTAAACCGGTTCCATATTCAGTATCAGTGTCCAATTACTAAGTATTAGATAATTTGTTGACAATATCAGAATTTTTCACATTTCCAATTCAAGTTATGGTACGTTAACGTTACATAATTTGTTATTAATTAACTCAATGCACCGTCCAATCAACTTGAACATTTACCAGATTTGGAGCTTAGGAATCAAAGATAGGTTTCGATTTTGTTAAAAATCATCAGTTTGGCATACACAACTCGAATGTTGACCAATGTATAGACTTAGAAATTAATGGACTTGGTTTGTGTGTAAGTCTAAGTACAGCGCCACCTATCGGCCTGTGAAAGAAACCGTGGAGTAGCTCCAACAAGCGTTCTGAAAATTTAATACGAACTAGACTGCAGATCCCACACTAAAAGTGTAGTATATAAATCATCAATCAATATAATAAATGTTCAAATCTATTGCTCTGTATATTTGAATAAAAGTGTCTGATTTTTCTGACTGATCATTTCTGCTAAGCGTCAGTGGATCAAGTGTTGGTAGTTCCACAGATTTAAAGGGCTTCGTTGCAGTCTATGTCGTATTCTATTTGCAGCTAATCCAGCTCATTTCTTTTGTAGAAATTTTAGTAGTATATTAGAATTTAGTTCTAGTAATACGAGGGCAAATTAATTTTTTGTGCCATTTATACATTTGAGTTTTTTTCTAACAAGTATCCCCAAACTGTGTTTCTACTCTAGGAAGAATTTCGGCTGGCTTTACACCTTCGACGGCCAGAAATTTGATAATAATGCGCTGCGCAACGTGCGGATGAACTTCTTGCTCACTCATTGTATTTCCAGCGAACGACGAGAACGGAATTGAGCCAGGAAGTCACGTGATATCCCCACCTAACATGTCTAAGAGTATGCGCACGCTCCCGACGCCCTCTTGGCGATATGATAGAAATTCCGGTTCATATTTGATTTATCATCGTGTATTAGAACTTTTGCAAGTAATTTTACTGTTTTAGACACAAAATAAGTAACAACCAGAAGGTTAATTCTCGTCTTATCTCTTTGTGGTCGATGCCGACATCCTGTGACCACGAATTGTTATAAACAGCTTTTTTTCATGGGCCCATCGCAAATTATTTCAATTATTGTGTTTTTACAATATTTGAGTAATTCCAGGAATTTCTTTCAAGAATTAGATCCTACACTAACATTGGTAGAACAATACCCTAAACGGAACTGAAACCCTTTTGAACATTTCCAATTACTTCGGGGGAAATTTTATTCGTCCTTTCAGCTCCCCAATATTACAGGTTTGTCTTAAAAACTTTGCTCTTCAAACACCACCATAAGAAAAGTTCATAGGTGTTAAGTCTGGAGACCTGGATGGCCATTCAAAGGGTCCTCTTCTGCCAATCCATCTGCCTGGAAATACATCATCCAGATACTCAAGGATAGGTGTTACAAAATTAGGAGTGGTACCGTCTTGTTAAAACCAGATGTTTCTATTCGGGACATCAGCTTCGACCGGATCAGGAAACGAAATAGCTAAATCAGGAATTAGCTCTTCCTGCAAGAATTCTAAATATCCTGCCCCATTGAGATTTCCTTGGAAGAAAATTAGTCTTACAACTCGATCACCAACAATCCCTGCCCAAACGTTGACTTTCTCTGGATGTTGAGTCTGGCCTTCCCTCATCTAATGTGGGTTTTTGTCTGCCCACTAACGACAATTTTGACGATTTAGCTCACTATTTAACATAAACGTTGATTCGTCTGAAAACAGGATATTTTCTATGCTTAGAACATTTCTGTCCAGCAGATCCATTATTTGTTCGCAAACTGGAGTCTTCTATCCGGATCATCTTCTAAGAGTTCATGGAGGATTGTCATTTTATAAGAATGAAATTTTTTGCATTTTCAGAATTCTGAAGACTGAAGACTGGCTAATTTCCAGTTCCCTACGTATCTGACTAGTGGGGACATGAGGATATTCTTCGACAGAGAGCAGTACATTAATTGTGACATCTTCATTGAGCTCCTTCTGATGAGAATTACTTGTTTTTCTTAAATGCCCATTTTCTCGAAATTGTTTTTCAATCTTGCTTACGATACTTTGCGATATGGGTGGTAAATCAGGATACTTCTCTCTGAATAAACGAATAACTTCATTTTGTGTTCTTGTTCTATCTCCGTAGCCAATCATTATTAAAATTTCAATCTTGTGGGTTTCAGTTAAGTGCATTTTGGTCGATAAATGGTGTTTCTCACTAAACGACGAACAAATAGCCTCTTCGATCAATACAATACTACTCTTCTTATATGTTTTTATTAACTTTTTTTATAAGATTGTGATAAGACGTCATCCCAGTTTGACAAAAAATGTCAGATGAATAACTTCTGATACACGATTTTTAACTTTATGAAAATTGTATTCAATTGAATCAGATTTCTTGAATTAATCACTAAATTTGTAAATATCTTTTAAATGATAAGAAATAAAAAAATCGAAATTCTATACGCACGTGTAACTTGGTATACCCTTTAAGAATAGTCAAGAAAAAATAGGGTTACCATTAAAAAAAACTGTCAATGACGTTATAACCTAAATTTGAGACTTACAGTATAAAATTTTCCTGCATCAAAAAGAACGCAAATTAAAATATTAATCGAGGTGTCCGAGGATATTTCCGAAAAAAACTGTCTTTGATTTACTGAATTTATTCCAAGTTACAGACCAGCACTGTAATTACATAATGGTACAAATGACTCAGTGTTGCCATTAATCTAATTTGATTAATGAGAGGAAACCAATTAATGGAAACGTTTGCTCTGGTTTAAACGTCATAGCTGGGGAACATTTTCGAGTGACTGGTAATTTACTCCGCTGTGCTATTAAGACGTTTTTTTTTTTTGTATTTCACGCGTGAGGGAGTTTAACGGATAACTGTTGCTAATACGTCTATTGCATATTCATCATGCTAAGTGCAAATGTAATTATTATTATTATATTAATAGTAAATAAATGAACTGCATACGACCTAATGCATTAATAAGTTTCGCAACTAATCTGGGATCTGGCCAGTTGTACAGATCGTAATCATTACGTGTTACACAAGCTATAATCTCTTTTTCAATTATGTTTACTCATTTTACGCAGATATTTCAAAAATAGAAAATTAATTATCATCGTAATTATCACTGTTAATCGCACCTGTTTGTTGTTACAATGCAACTGATAAATCCAAAGACAGCGACAATAAAAGCATAATGATGTATTCATTTATCAGAAAAATATTACATTTTTTTACTAGAAATACCTAAAAATGGAACGAAGAATTTTTCTCTTTTTACCTTTACTGTTTAAAGTAATATTCTCACGCAGATTTAAACTTTCACTTGAAATTATTTTATTACTAAACTAGGGCCCTCTTTCCTGAGATTTTAACTGCAATTTGGATCTATGTAAATCAATTTGAAATATCAAAATTTTAAAGAGCTTTTGGTTTCAGGGGATAAGCTTTGTATTTCAATTTTTGAAGATAACCAAGCAAGTTCCACAAAAAAAAAGACTTTTCTCATTTATTGTGTATTTTTCGGAAATGTTGAATCTTTTCAGCTTCAGCTTTAATCTTTTATTTTTTCTTAAATTTCTACTTTATTTTTTTTGTGATGGAACGGACTGGTCCTTGGTTATCTTCAAAAATTGAAATGTAAATATTGTTCCCTTAAACCAAGAAAGATTAAAAAACACAAGGATTGCTCAACGCGCTTCGATAGCCAAGCTATCATCTTCAAAGAGATACTGATGCTTCTGTCTAATGTATCTCTAAAGATGATAGCTTGGCTATCGAAACGCGTTGACCAACGTTTGTTGTGTTTTTTAATCTTTCTTGATTTCAGGGGACTATATTTGTATCGAAATCTAGATTTTTAGCATTTTTTTTTTAATTTTAGATCTTGTCCTTTAAGAAAAAAATCCATTTGACTTTAAAGCTGAAATTTTGGTACTTAAGTTAAAATTGAGCGAGCAAAGCTGATATTTTTGAATTTTAAGATTCGGGCCCAAGTTTGAAAGGTCAAAGTTTTTGAAATTTTTTTGTAAATTTCCGCATATATCGATTTTTTTTAAGTTTCGGCATTTTTTCAAAGTCCAGAGTTATTTTTAAAATTTCGATTTTTTTTGAAGTGAAAACTATTATAATTGTTTAAATTAGCTGACACAATTCGACACTTCTAATCCGACGCATCTAATCCGACACTTTTGATCCGACACTTTTAATCCGACATTTTTAATTCGACAGTTTAATCCGAGACTTTTAATTCTTTCCAACACTCGGCTAATCCGACATCCGGCTAATCCGGCAACCGCTAATCCAGGTAAAAGTATTTTTTTTTAATTTGGGGAGAAGGGGGTGCAAACTGAAAATATGGAAAAGAAAAATGGGGGGCTAAATGAAAATACGAAAAAGAAAAAGTAGGGGGGTGCAAAAATAAAAATATATAAAAATGTAAAATAAGGGGGCAAGAGAAATATTGAGGTGAAAGCAAAATGAAAATATATAAAAACAGAAAATGGGGGGGCAAGAGAAAAATTGGGGGCAAAAGAAAAACTGGGTGGGGAAAAATAAAAATATATAAAAAAGAAAAATTGGGGGCAAAATGAAAATATATAAAAATGAAAATAAGGGGGCAAAAAATTGGAGGGTAAAATGAAAATATAGAAAAAAGTAAAATTGGGGGGAGCAAAATGAAATATGAAAAAAATGGGGGGGGCAAAATGAAAATATGAAAAATAAAAATTGGGCGGTGAAATGAAAATATATAAAAAAGAAAAATGGGAGATGGTGGTGGTTATATGGGGAAGGGGGGAGTGAATGTTAGCCACGCCCTCAATTATTTGTACTTCTCCTTAACTGGGAGAAACCGCTAAAAGTTTGGTAAAAGATTTTTTTTGAAATATCCTAAAATTTGCTATATCACAGCTTTAAGTTTTCACTTCTATCGGCAGTTCCCATAACTGCCCAATGTTTTTAAATATGAACAGTTATGGATAGTTTTTTGAAATTGTCGAATTTTTTGAAAATTATCCAGATTTTATGAATAAATTTTTTTTGGAAATTTCGGTTATTCTTTATAATTGCGACTATTTTGCAAACCCCCATTTTTTTTAAATTTCGTAGTTTCTTCAAATATTCAATTTTTTTTAATATCGAATTTTTTTCAAATTTTTTGGAAATTGTTACTTTCCGAACATTTTTACATTTTTAAAAATCTCATTATTTTTTTAATTTTTGCTATTTTGAACACTTTTTTCTTTTAAATCTTGACTTTTTCCCTTTTTAAATAATTTCAACTTTTTGACATTAAATTAGGCAACTTCAAAAATATCGACCTTCTTTTAAATATCAATATTTTTCAAATCTCAACGCCGAATTTTTTGACAAATACCGAGATTTTAAGGATATCTTTACTTTTGTTTGGAAATTTCGCCTATTTCTTAATATCTTTGACATTTTTTTTATTTTAACAATTTTTTAAAATGTTGATTTTTTACAACCTCTAATTTTTTGAAATCGAAAATTTGAAAAAATGACGAACATTTCTTCAAATTTGAAAATCTCGACTTCTTTTCCAAATTTTAACTTTTTCCAAATCTCAATGTTTTTTTGAAAATTAGTTTGATTCCTTAAAAATTTCAACTTTTGTGGCAAATTTCTATTTCTTCCAAAACGGGAATTTTTTCGCTTTTGAAAATGTCGATTTTTTGGAAAAATGTCTATGTTTTTAAAATTGCAACATTTTTTTTCAAAATTTTAGTCCTTTTTGAAACTCTTGTTAACTGTTAAATCCTTAAAATTTCAACCCTTTTATTTAAAAGAACAAATCTCAATTTTTTCTATTTTTAAAAATTTCTACTTTTTTAAAATGAATTAGCGTCACTTTTCAAAAATTACGATTTCTTTAACAAGTCAATGTTTTGTAAACCTCAGCGATAAGTTTTTCGAAAATTAAAGAAATTTTTTGATTAACTTTACTTGTTGTGGAATTTCGGCTCTTTCTTATAATTTTGATTTTTTTTCTGAAAATGTCGACTTTTTCAAATTTTTTATTTCTAAAAATTTCGACTTTTTTAAATTCTGCACCTATTTTTTTATCTCAATTTTTTTGATAATTTGTACAATTTTTTAGAAATTTCGACATTTTTGAAATAAAATTAGCGTCACTTTTCAAAAATTACGACTTTTTTAAAAAGTCAATGTTTTTTTTTTAAATCTCAGCGACAATTTTTCTCGAAAATACAGAGATTTTTTGAATACATTTTCTTCTTTTGGAATTTCGGCCGTTTCTTATAATTTTGATTATTTTTTTTTTGAAAATAACGACCCTTTAAAATGTTCTCTTTTTAATAATTTCGACTTTTTGATCCTCTGTACCTATTTTTTTTTAATCTCAATTTTGTTTTGATAATTTGTACAGTTTTTTATAAATTTCGTCTTTTTGAAATTAAATTAGCGTTACCTTTCAAAAATTACGACTTCTTCAAGAAGTCAATATTTTTTAAACCCCAGCGACAAATTTTTTCGAAAATTACAGAGATTTTTTTGAATACCTTTACTTGTTTTGGAATTTCGGCTGTTTCTTATAATTTTGATTTTTTTTTTCTGAAAATAACGACCCTCCTAAATTTTTCTGTATAAAAATTTCGACTTTTTTGAAATTCTGTTACCCATTTTTTTATCTCAATATTTTTAATAATTTGTACAATTTGTTAAAAATTTTGACTTTTTTAATATTTCTGTCATTAAAAACTGGTTTTTTCCTTTTGTAAAAATTGAAACCTTCGCAGTTTCTTCAAATCTTCGATTTTTTTAATTTCCACTTTTTGACAATTTTGACTTCATAAAAATATTTACTTTTTTCGAAATTCTCTAGTTTTGGAAATTTCTGATTTGAAAGTTTTTGATTTTTTATTTTTGTATTCCTTTCAAATCTTAATTTATTTCCTTTTTCGAAAATTTCGACTTTTTAGAAATTAAATTAACTCAACCTTTTAAAAATTGCGACTTTTAAAAAAATTGTCGATGTTTTCAAAATCTATATTTATTCGAAATTTCGCCTTTTTAGATATCGAATTTTTAGAAAATTTTGAATTTTTTAGAAAGTTTTGACTGCAAACATGGGGGACCAAGAAAATATATTTTATTTATTTATTTTTATTTTGTTTTAAATAAATGTATAAGGCTTTTTAGATTTACTCCATTCCAAAATCTTTTTTTTTGGACCTTTGTGTGTTTTTACAATTAACTTTAGTCTCAAAATTAAATTCAAGTGAAAAAAGTTAGAAATTTCGACAGAAACATCAAAATTACACTGCTGAAATCGAATTTTCTAAGTTAAAAAAAATGGTTTTGAACAGGTTAGAATTTGGAGAAAAAAATTGTAATTTCTAAAAAAATATTTTTGGGCGACTTCTTGCGAATTTTCGTATAATTATTATTATAATATATTCTTAAAATAAATAAAACTATTATTATAATATCTTCTTATAATAACTAAAATAATTTTTCAGATGAAAGTCATAGACAGTAGTTGAATTTTCTAAACGAAAATGCTTTAGTTTCCCCGAAATTTCTATAAATTATTCCTGAATAAGAAGTTCAATACCTTACTTTAACCTTGCATATCGATCTGTTGATTACTTTTCTCAACATTTAATCTACAAATTAGGGTCATAAAGCACCTTCAAAAATTTTGACAAGCTAGAATTCGGATATTGTTTTAATGAGTTCCTGTTGCGACCAGATGGTCGAAGCTCTTGAATAATTCACAACATAAGATAAAAATTCATGAGTAGACACTTCAGTAGTAAGTGTAAGAGGAGGAATCCCACAATTCCATTCATAAGCAAATCGCTCGCGTCATACACCATAAGAACAATCAATAAAAAAACCATTACTAATTACCTAACGCCCACCAGTCGACGGCCTTGTTGTGGCCTTTGCTTTGTATAATTTCAGGTGCTAAATATTCAGGTGTACCGCACAACGTCCACGTCCTGTCGGTCAATTTCTTGGCGAAGCCGAAATCCGTAATTTTCAGATGACCTTCCTTGTCCAACAGCAGATTCTCCGGCTTCAGGTCCCTATAAACTATATTCCTGGCGTGCAGATATTCCAAAGCAGATACGATTTCGGCGCTGTAGAAATTCGACGTCGATGTCGTAAATCTGCCTGCGTTTCGCAAGTAGGAAAATAATTCGCCGCCGCACACATATTCGAACAACATATAAATACATGTGTCATCTCTGTTGCACCATAGCCTGCAAGAGAAATGAGGATGTAATTATTATTCGAAATAGATGGTTCGATGAGAAACATTGTCTGGCGATATATTTAGATGGTTTCGTATACTGCGGCGACAGAAGCGTCTAAATTTTTTCACTTAAAGACAGCTTTCCTAATTGTATACTTATTTGCGTGGCCAAATTATATGCTACAAAAAATATCTGGGATGGAATCACTGGAAAAAAAAAGTTATCGAAGATAAACAGAATTTTGGAAACATTTTCTGTCCATGGTTTTATTATTATTAGTCGTAAACTGTCGATACTTAGCAATTTCAACTCCAAATCTGGAAATTAGAAACTTTGAGGTTTACTTTTCTTTTTTATACTTTTCACTGTGACCAGTTTACTATGACCTACAGACTTTTGAAAATCACCTAAAGATTGGAAATTTTATATCCCTTCATTCTGCGTCTAGAGTACCTTTTGCTCTAACCTAACCTTAAAAGTATTGGGTTGCGTTTGGGTATAGGGTTGGTAACCGTTTTTTAATATATGGAACTGTACTATATTTCAGGTCTCCGTACTGCTCAAGAAAGATATAGTACATAAAAATACTACATTTCAGTTGTGTCCAACACATGTTCTTTAAAATTTTTAATTATTACTAAAAATTAGTATAAAATAATCGAAAAATTACAAATTTTGACTAAGCACTTAGCATTTTAACTTTTTTTCTTTATGGGAATTTGTACGTTCTTTTTAAAGTTTAAAGATTACATTAAACTTTACAGAATATATTAAACTCTAATAACATAATCTTTAAAATTTCAGAAAAGAAAAATAGTAATTTTGAACGAAATTTAATGCGTTAATAGAAAATTGAATAGAAATTTCTTTAAAAATCAAAGTTTTGGGAAATTCTGAACAATAAAAACTTGATATTTTAAGTAGCAAGTGAGTATGTTGATATTTCGAGAAGGAATTTTCAGTATTCAGTTTCTTCCGGTCTTTTTATACTTTTTCCCAAATTTTAAATTTAGGATTTCAAATAGCAATATGTTTACCTAAATTTTTGACTTCCAAATGAAATTATATTATTTGAAATCCAAAATTTTGATTTTGTTCTTGGAATTTAAAAAAAAATAATATATTTTTCAAACCTTCAATCTTAAATTCAAGTTTTCAGTATCTCTCTGAAGATGATTGCTTGACTGTCGAAACGCCTTAGAGAAACCTTTGATGTGTGTGATCTGTCTTGGTTTCAGGGGACAAATTTTGTATTACAATTTTTTAAGAACAGTCAAATTTTTGAATAAATGTAAATGTTGGATAAAGTTCAAACAACAAAAAACATGTTTCTACAAAATTTAGCCTTTTTTTAAATTATCGACTATTTTTTAAAATTGTAATGTTTTCAAAAATTTATACGCCTTTTGAAAATTTCAAAATTCCAAAAACTCAGATTTTTTAAATTTTTAATTATTGAAAATTTTAATTCTATTAATAATATCGACATTTTTCAAATTTCCTTTAGCTCCTGGACTTTTCAGAGCTTTAACTTTATTGAAGTTTTCACTTTTTTAATTTTCGACATTTTTCAAAATTCGAATTCCTTTGAAAACCTTTACAAATAAAAAACATTTCTTCAAAATTTCTTTTTGAAAATTTCGTCTATTTTTCAATATTACTACTTCATTTTTAAATTATTTTTTTTTAATCTTAAATGCTTATTGAAATTTCAAAAAGTTTCAAAAATTTGTCTTTAAGATTTTGAATGTTTATGTCAAATGTTCGCCCTGTTTTTCAGAATCTGAAACTTTTTTGAAAATCTTGGCTTTTAAAAAAATCGACATTTAGTTTTCAAAATTAAATCAATTTTCCTAATTTTCACTTTTTCGAAAAATTAAAACTTTTAAAATGTTCGAAAATTTTGAAACTTTAAAATTTTCGAAATTTTAAAATTTTTTTAACATTTTTCAAATTTGAAACTTTTCTTTTTTATATATTTGTTTTTTTGTGAAAATTTTCCCATATATTCAATTTTTTTATTTTTTTTTTGATAATTTTGCTTTTTACTCAAAATTTTTTTTGGCTTTTAAAAACTTCGACATTTAATTTTCAAAATTTATGTAATTTTCCAAATTTTCATTCTTTCGAAAAATTGAAACTTTCTAAAATTTTCGAAAATTTGAAACTTTTTTAACATTTTTTTAAATTTTAAACTTCTTCAAATTATTTTAAAACTTTCGTTTTTTTTGAGAAATTTCGAATTTTTTTTTTTAAATTTCAATTTTTTTAAATTTACAATTTTTCCCCAAAATAACAATTTTTTCTGAAAATTTTAAATTTTGTTGGAAAATTTTTTATGAAAATTTCAACAATTCGAAATTCTGACTTTTTTTTTTAAATTTACGAATCTATTTATTTTGTAACCTTTATATTTTAAAAACTTCGAATTTTTGTAATAGCCCAATTTTTAAAATTTTTCCGAGTCCTTTGACCATTTTTTAATATTTTGACTTTTTAACTTATACAAATTTTCACTAATATTTTAATATTTTATAAAAGTTTTGACACTTCTAGAAATTTTAAATTAAAATTTCCCCGTTTTGTTTAAGACTTCGCTTTTTTATAAATCTCGCCATTTTATGAAAATTCATCTGTTTTTCAAAATCCAGAAAATCGTCTATAATTTTTATAATTGTATTCCAAATGTTTGTCTTTTTATTGAAAAATTCGAAAATGTTTAAAATTGTTCCCTTTTTGAGTCTTTTGATTTTTAGGAATTCAATTTTCGCCCCCTATTTCCAAAACCCTAACCTTTTTTGAATATTTTCGCATTTAAAAATGTCGACCTTTTTTTCAAGATTTATCTATTTTTCCAAATTTTAACCTTTTCGAAAATTTGAAACTTTTTTAAAATTTTCAAATTTTGAAATTTTTCTTTTTTATAAATTTGAACTTTTGTGAAGAAATTTTTTATTCTTTTAAAAATTTTGATTTTTATTTGAAATTTTGCTTTTTTGAGTTGTCTGATCATTTTTTTATTAAATTTTCATTAAATTTGAATTTTTATGAAGAAATTTCTAATTCTTTTGAAAATTTTGATTTTCATTTGAAATTTCCCTTTTTTGAGATGTTTCATCATTTTTTTAATATTTCGACTTTTTAAAATTATTTCGACATTTCTCGAAATTTAAAATGAAAATTTCTTTGTTTCTCAAATTTTCGAGTTTTTTTAATACTTTGCTTTTTTCAAATTGTCGACATTCTTTAAAAATTCATCTATTTTTAGAAATGTTGTTCTTTTTTTTTGAAAATTTCGATATTTTTTTTGAAAATGTTGACTTTTTTAAATGTATAATTTTTTCTCACAACACACATTTTTTTCAAAATTTTGAATCTTTTTTTGAAAATTTTTGAGCAGTTTGAAATTTCGACCCATTTTCAAAATTTTCTAATCATAATTTGAATCTTTTCAAAAGTTCAATTTATTAAATTTTTAAATTTTTTTGGGTTCCTTGACTATTTTTTAACGATTCGACTTTTAAAATTATACGAATTCTTACCAAAATTTTACCTTTTGTGAAAATTTCGACATTTCTCAAAATTTTAAATTCAAATTTGTTTTTCAAATTTCCACCTCTTTTTGAAATATTCGCTTTTTTAGAAATCTCGTCATTTTATAAAAATTCATCCGTTTTTCAAAGTTTTCAAAATTGTTTGAAATTTTCGTATTTGTATTTTAAACATTTCGTTTTTTTTTTTTTGAAAAAAATCTAAAATTTTGAAAATTACGCTCTTTCTTGAGTATTTTCATTTTTAGGAATTCAACTTTTAGCCTTCTTTCTCCAAAATCTTTATTTATGAAAATTTTGCCTTTTAAAAATTTCGACTTTTTTCAAAATTTATCTATTCCAAAATTTGACTTTTTTGAAAATTTGAAACTTTTTTAAAATTTTCGAATGTTGAAACTTTTCTTTTTTATAAATTTAATTATTTGTTGAATTTCCCCCGTTTATTAAATTTTTTATTCTTTTTGAAAATTTTGATTATTTTTTAAATTTTCCTTTTTTGAGTTGTTTGATCATTTTTTCAATATTTAGAATTTTTAAAATTACACGAAGTTTTTTTTTAATTTCGTCTTTTTCGAAAATTCCGATATTTGAAAATTTCCACCTTTTATAGAAATTTCTACATTTCTCTAATTTTTAAATGAAAATATTTTTGTTTTTCAAATTTTCGCCTTTTTTTGAAAACGTCGCTTTTTTAAAATGCCGACATTTATTGAAATTTCATTTATTTTTAAAATCTTAAAAATGTCGAATTTTTTTCGAAATATTTCAAATTGTTTTAGAAATTTCGTTTTTCTTGGAAACATTTCGATTTGTTCTGAAAATTTAGGCATTGTAAATATAAAATTTATTCTCAAAACGCCAATTTTTTGGAAAAATTTAAAATTTTTTTTAAAACTATTTATGAATATTTCAAGTTCACAATTTGGACTTATTTACCAAAATGTCGAATCATACTCATATTTTGAAACTCATTTTTTAAACAATTTCGAATTTTTTAAAAGCTAAATTTATTAAATTTTTTAATTTCTTTGACTTTTTAAATTATACAAAGTTTTACCAAAATTTTGACCTTTTATGAAAATTTCGACATTTCTCAAAATTTTAAATTAAAATTTTTCTTTTTTAAAGTTGCGCCTTTTTTTGAAATATTGGCTTTTTTAGAAATCTCGTCATTTTATAAAAATTCATCTGTTTTTAAAAATTTTCAAAATTGTTTGAAATTTTCGTATTTCTATTTTAAAAATATCGTATTTTTTTGAAAATTTTCTAAAATTTTGAAAATTGCTCGATTTTTTGAGTCTTAATTTTAAGGAATTTTTGAAAATCTTTTACTATTTTTCAATAATTAAGACTTTTTAAAAATACAATTTTTTTCAAAGCACTAATTTTTTTTAAAATTTTAATATTTTTGCAAATGTTTTATTAATTTTCAACGCTTCAAAATTTCGATTTTTTTTTAAATTTTCAAACTATACTTATTTTGAAACTTGTTTTTTAAGAATTTCAGATTTTTTTAAAAATTGTTCCATTTTTTTAAATTATTTAAAAATTTTGACTTTTTCAAAAT
The DNA here is from genome assembly GCA_028583605.1 of Dastarcus helophoroides. Classification (NCBI taxonomy): domain Eukaryota; kingdom Metazoa; phylum Arthropoda; class Insecta; order Coleoptera; family Bothrideridae; genus Dastarcus; species Dastarcus helophoroides. Next base: position 23,779,240 of record CM053335.1, on the reverse strand, counting down.
TTTTCTTTGAGTTCTTTGACTTTTCGACTTTTTCGAAAATGTTGATTGTTTTTCGAAAATTTTTACTTTTTATGAAAATTTCGACGTTTCTCAAAATTTTGCTTAAAAGGATCAATTTTGTTTTTAAATATTAACACTTTTTTGAAAATTTCACTTCTTTAAAGATAGCGACATTTTTAAAAATTCATCTATTTTTCAAAATTTTCAAAATCTTCAAATTATTTTGAAATTTTTTTTCTAATGTTGAATTTTTTTGAAAATTGAGCTGTTTCTTAAAATTTTTGAATTTTTAGAAAACTTTGTTTTTTCAAAAACTCACCTTTATTGAAATTTTTAACTATTTCTCAATATTTAAAGTTTCTTAAAAAGCAAATTGCGAATTTTTTACAAAACTACATTTTTTTTAAAAAGGTTGATTTTTTTTAAATTCGACGAAAATTTCGAAATTTCGACTGTTTGGAACACTTTCAAATCTATTCAAAATATCAACTTTTTTTTAACAGTTTGCCTGATTTTTCAAATTATCTAATTAAATATTTCAAACTTTCGAGATTTTTCAAAATTTCCACTACTTTCCAAGATTAAACTTTTTTTAAACATTTAGACTTTTATTAAACCTCAATTTTGATTCGAATTTTCGACTTTTATTAAAAGAACTTAAAGAAGGACCTGACTAAATTGTTATACTTCGAGGGGAGGGGGGGACACCACATAAAGGTGACACTTTCTCCTTTTTCTGTTTAATCAAGACAAGGTAAATGCAAGTAGAATACGACCTAAACTGCAAATTCATGCAGCCCTCCAGGCATGTATAGTGAATCATAGGTAGCTGAACTACCAACAGTTGAAACACTGCCACCTAGCAAAGCGGTTGCTCTCTAGGAAACTTTCCAGAAGACAAGGATTCTAATGCATATACCAATAGGTTTAAATATTTATTAGATTCGAAGATTGGAAACGAAAGACCGATTTCGATCTTGTTTGATCTTGTCGGAACATTTGTTAGCATTCGAGTTGGATATACCAAACTGAGGAGATCTAACAAGATCGAAACCGGTCTTTGGTTTCCAAGCTTCGAACCAAATAAATGTTGAAACCTATTGGTCTGTGCATTAGAAAACAAGGTAAACGCTAACTCCATTCAATCTGCTCGGAAAATTTGTATCATACATGGTAATGATTTGATGAATGAAGATCGCTCCTGGATGGAAGATGGCTCGCGTTAAGTAAGTAAAAAGCTTGATTGGATGCATTTTCCGAGTTAGAACCGAAAGATTTCTACATAAGAGACATCAAGGAACTTGTCAGATGTTGGAAGCTCAAAAATTACTATACAAAATACATCACTAATTAGCCAGTTGACAAATAATTCTGAAACTAAAATAAAATATCCTAAATTTGAAATAAAAAAACGGAGATTAATTATTACCCAAGTTTAAATTTTATCTTGTAGAAATTTCTAATTCCATTAATTCCAGTTAATCCTGTTGAATCTACCCTTGACTGTCTCTTGCATCAGTATGATTTTTTGATGTCACAGAAAGTGAAATGAAAAGCAGAAATAATTAATTTTGGGAACAAACACCATGAGGTGTCAATGTTGATCGATCTGGCCAAGCTTGAGGCGAAATCATTACTCGTCCCGTTTCAATGACACATCTAATACCTTTGTTTGACCTCTTCAAGTTATTCACCTGCCAAATTAATAGTTTCTCGGACAGATAAATTATTCAGTTACATATACAAAACAACGTTATTGATTGTCCCCGTATAATTCCTCTATTTTCGTCATTTGTTTAATGGTAATCGACGAAAATGTTTTTCTTGCCAAAGCCTTGCCTACGAAACATTTTCGGTGGCAGCTGGTATCCGACCTGTAAACAGTGTCGAATGGGATTTATTTAATTATAACTTTTTATTTACTCGGTTCCATTAAAAAGCTATTAAACTTGGCCTTTGTGAAGGTAGCAATAAGAATTCGAAATGGGAATGTATCTGATGTAAGGAAATTGTGTTTACAAAAATTAGAACGCTATCGATTGATTTGATGTTTTCTTTTTATTGAAAACAAATAGGAACCGCCACACGTTAAAAGATTTCGCAACTTCATCGTTGATAGTGAATTATGATATTTCCAATGTCCTTGTTGCTCTTTTCTCATTTGTAATTTTTTCAACAGAGTAAACAGTTCTCTATATTGTAAGGAACGGAAGTGATAAAAATCACGAAGTATATGAACCGCTTTATGGAATGTAACAGATAGTGGTTATCAACTTTCGAGGATTTCTATATAGATTTAGAATGTAAACTAGAAATATTGACATTTTAGGTGAAAGTTCAAGTCTGGGGTCGGAATTTAAAAAAAAATTGAAACTTCGACATTCGGACCTAAATATTTTGGGAAACCTAATTTTGGAAAAAAGTTTCTAAAAAATCTCGACTCAGTCTTGAGTTACGCATTTACTATCTAAACTTTTAATGTTTTCTCAAAATGTCATGCTTAAATTTGTTTTACGCTGCAGTTTTAAGAAGCATGTTTGAATTTTTAGTTTTAATTTCAAGCTATAAACTTTTGACCTAAAAAAACTTTAAAATTTATACCGACAATGTTGCAGGCTCGGAGGGTGTGGTGGCGTGTGATATTCGAATGGAGGCTCTTTTTCTTTTTTTAAATGATTCACACACTCGAAGGTTAACTCGATTCAAGTTCAAAGTATCAGCATATTTAAATAAAAATTGATCCCAACAGGTAACGTGAACTCTTTCGTTCTCTTAGCTGAAAGAGTGATGAAACGATTGGAGGTTTTTTTTTCTTTTTTAAATGATTCGCAAACTCGAAGGTTAACTCGATTCAAGTTCAAAGCATATTTGAATAAAAATTGATCTCAACAGGTAACATAAACTCTTTCGTCATCTTATTTCTTTCTTAAGCAGCGTAAATTTTTTCTAAAATCCCATATAAACCTGATGCCCTAGACCTTGTTTATATTATTATTTGAGCTTAAAATATCCTTATTATGACTAGGCATATATTTAATCTAAAAAAACCTAACCTACTTTACCCTCAATTTATCTCTAGTGCTACTACATTAGCAAACTCATTGAATCTGGTCCATTAGATACCAGTCTATCATTTTTGACGTCCAGACTGATAATTTAAAAATGTTCTAAATTTAACACTCTACATTTAAATGGTGACATCAATTGCCCATTATGCTCGAATACATGGAACTCTTCAAGCGCCACAAAACTGGAAAATTATGATTTACAGCTATCGAATCATCGAGTGGGAGTTTCAACAGCATAACGTGTCAGGTGAGAAAAGTACGTTTAATTACACCGTTTACATAAATTACCATTCGTTTAAAACAAACGTTGAAAAACCCACATTAGAGCAAATTACACGGACCCAACCGATGCTTGGAATCCAACCGAGACAACCAATGAATCACTTTCTTGTTTTGGTCTCGCCTTTGTTAAATAATTCGTTTTCCACTTTCGATAGCCGAAGTCACCAGACAATCAAAAGGAGTGAATGGTTAATGTCATTCAAAATTAAAAAAATCGCTTTGTTTCGAGCAATTAATTCAGGCTTTAGTACCTTAGATTAACTAGAATAACGATACTCGAGCAGTCATTCGGTCAGTAACGTATGATAATAAATTAACGTTACTTTAAAGGTGTGAAACTGGAAACTGGTGAAAGTTAAGACACCTTTCTTTGATGCATAACATACAACGATAATTTTAGCTTTATTGTTGTTGTCCGCTGCCCATTGTTAATAAAATCCTCTGTAAATAAAGTTGTTAGGCGAAATTTTACGACTTTCGAACAGAATTCGAATCTTTTCGTTTTGTTGTTAATTCGCTTTGTTTTGAAATTGCTATTAACGACCAAGCTCGTGACGCAAAAATTGCCCGATGTTTTTCCCTAATTTTACAACTACAAGTTTATTTTTAAGACTTACATGTTCACTATGAATGGGTGTCTGATTTCTTCTAATATGTGTTTTTCGTTTTTGACATGTTCCACCTGTTTCAACCGTATCACATCAGCCAGACACAATATTTTCATGGCACCGTATTGATCTGTTGTCTTGTTCCTACACAGGAGTACCCTGCCAAATGTACCTGTCCCTGAAAATAAAATAAAAGCGTTAGGATGCTTTATATCGTCACGTGTGGCTGGTGCAGTCTATTCTGTAACTAGCTTTTGACTATATTGTTGCGCGTTATCGGTTAGAATGATTAACACTTTGTAAACTGTAACCACTTTATTACCAACTGATATTCCGTAACACTACAATTGTAATTCACTGAACACTGAAAAATCCAATTTCATTAGAAGCTAATGAAAACCAGATTGCAATTGCAAAGTCCACGTAGATGAGGCAAAGCTTGTATCACGGGATGTTGCGATGCAACCCGTGATACACAAGCTTTGCCTCATCTACGTGAACTTTGCAATTGCAATTTGGCTTTCATTAGATTCTAATGAAATTGGATTTCAATTGCATCGTAATAAATTTGTACATATTCGTATATACAAGGCTTATTATCTCAGCAGAGAAGAAGCATGTAGTAAAAATGTTTGCGTAATAAACAGTTAAAAGTCAGTTACAAGTCACCTAATGGGGGTTTACTCTCTTGAATAATTATACGACTAACGGCTCTAGGAAGTATATACAACCACCGCACTATACTAATGAGGCCAAGGAAGGCCGAAACTAGCCTATGGTTGCGGTTGTACATATTTTCAATTTTAAGCACGTTTAACTGTTTAATTACGGAACATTTAATTGGTCATTTGTCAAACTAGATGAAAGTAAAGTCACGCCGAGGACTGTTGGTATTCCTGGATGTTGCGATGCAACCCGTGATACAAGCTTTGCCTCATCTAAGTGAACTTTGCGATTGAAATCTGGTTTTCATTAGATTCTAATAAAATTGGATTTCAATTGCATCGTAATAAACTTGTATATATTCCTATATACAAGGCTAATTAACTAACTTATTCATTGAGTAACTAACTGGGGGAAAGCTGACCGGCCCGCCTTATTTATAGATCCCGTTTAGTGTTATAGAAGGAACGAGCAGATAAGACTTATCGTTTACCGAAATTTCTGCAGCGCTTATCTGGCGTTTGATTCATTATCGCGCCTTGTTTCCCCTCATCAAATTTTCTAGAAAATTTCTAACTAAATTTTACAATTATATTTCATTACACTGCCTCCCTCTTAAGATTGTTCAGTTCCAATCAGTCACTTCGCTACTATATTTGCACCGTCTGTTGAGGTGTACCACTTTCATCTTAGTCCTGGGGCTACGCTGGATCCTATTTACTAAGTCGTTGATCAGCACTTTGTACGGTCCTTCCCAAGGTGGCCTAAACTTCGGCGAAACTCCTTTCCTCCACTGTTGGTTATGGAGCCATACCAACCTCACTGAAACCTCCATGGTTAGTGCTTACGTCATATCTTGTTCTCAACAGGTCCGTCGCCAAGTTGATCTTCGTTCGCACCAGGGTATGTGTCCCCAATATCGCTTGCCTCAAGCCGTCAACGAAACCCATCGTCTCCCTGGGGATCTCCCTTGGTGATTCAAACACCAAGTCACATAGAAGCCGCAGTTGCCTCCTGAAGATCAGTTTTGCCGGAGTCTGACCCGTGGTTTCATGAGTTGCCGCGCGATAGGCCATTAGAAACAGTGGTAGTTGTCGGTCCCAGTCCCTCTGAAGTTTGGAAACAACCTTAGAAAGATGTTCCTGTTAAATCTTCCCACCATTCCATCAGGCTTTGAATGAAGAGATGTCGTTTGAATTTTCTTTATTCTAAGAAGACGACACACCTCTTGGAAGACCCCTGATTCGAATTTCCTTTCTTGGTACGAGTGTAGCTTCAAGGGGACACCAAATCGACAGAAGAAGTTGTCCACAAGAACCCTTGCGAATGTGGTAGCTTTTAGGTTCGGGATAGCGTAAGCTTTAAACCATTTACTGAAATAGTCTATCTCCACCAGGATGTACTTGTTTCCATCGTCTGATGCTGGAAATGGTCCCGCCACATCGATTGCAATTCTTTCAAATCGAACTCCCACATTATACTGCTTTAGGGCCCCTTGGGTTCTTGTACGAGGACCCTTGGATGCAGCGCGGGTGACACATTTCCAACACCACCACTCGACGTCCTCCCTGCAGTTAACCCAATAGAACCATTTCCGAATCTTCTCCTGGGTCTTGTTCACCTCTCAATCTCCACCAGAGGTCCCGTTGTGCACCTCCCACAAAACCTGTGGAATCTTCTCCTGAGGTACCACCAACTGCAAGTTGACACACTTTCCCAAGCCCTTTTCAGTACCCCATCCTCTACCTGCGGGGATTTCCATTGGGCTCACAAATTCTTAAGAGCTGGACTTCTGTCGAAAACTTCTTGTCATTCGGGTCTATCTTCAGCTTATTTCCATTTCAATATGAGTCCGATATCAGCGTCGCTCTTCCGCAGCTCCCTTCAACAGTCCATCCATGTTCTGGTTGGACAAACGTGACCCTTATATCCACCATGTCTTCAGAGTCCTCAACTCGTCTGCAGTGTTTGCAATCCCCAAAAGGTCTTCTGGACAAAGCGTCAGCTCTGTTATGCTGTCGTCCCAAGATGCACCTTAAAGTGATACTGTTGGAGCCTTTCTAACCATCTAGCTGTCTGCCCCTCTGCATTTTTTTTCAGAGCAACCAAGAAAGCGCCGAATGATCTATCCTGATGAGGATTCGAGCCCATATAAATAATTGTTGAAGTGTTCCATGGCCTGGATTCTGGATTCGTTGTGGGTTGCCTAAAGTTTAGGCCAGCACTTAGGCCACCCTTTCCGGGCCCATTGTGCTATCCCCGTGATTGAGGTGTCCTTGGTCATTCATTCAGCCACCCAACCTTGTTGAGAAACTGAAGAACGTCCCTTGGATGCGCCTCTCTCAAACTGGCCACACTAGACCAGAAGTCCCCCGGCGTGGATCCTCTGATTGATGCTAGTGCCGGGCAGTGACACATCACGTGCTCGACACTCTCATCTTCTTCTAAGCACCCTCTGCAGCTCGGGTCGTTTATGATTCCCATTCTGTGGAGGTGTTTGTTTAATCGACAGTGACCTGTCCATATCCCTACAAGTTTCCTGAGATTATTCCTTGAGAGTTGTAGGCATAGTTTTGCCCTTTCCCCGCACGGCATTCTAATGAATGCGTGAGTTTGTCGGCATGTTGTTATTGATGCCCATAAGGCTTTGTGTTTACGATAAGTTTCTGTGTTCCATGGCCTTCACGTCCTTCCTGGTGGTGCAGTACTTCCTCTCCGGCTTCAGCAGGATCTTGCTGTAATATTCGATGACTCTTTCTTCACCGCCTTAAACTTAGAACAGCCTAATGCCGACGATGCTGGTATCAGGGTCTAACACGAACTTCCCATTCCGCTGAGGATAAGCCAAGATAGGACTTGTGCATAAGGTGAACTTCAGTTTTTGAAAAGCGATGTCACAATCGCGAGTCTATACGCACGGCGTTCTTCCTTTTGTTAGTCTGTACACAGACGGCGCTGCGATGTTGGCGAAGCCTGCCACAAATCTTTCGGTAATAGGTGCATAACCCCAGGAAGCTCCTTAGTTACATATTTATCTTTGGGTCTTGGCCAGTCACCAATTGGTTGAGCCTTGCTCATATTTGTTTCTACTCCTGCGGCTAATACAATGTGGCCCAAGATTTCTACTTCCCTTTGGACCAAAGAACACTTCTTCAAATTCAACTTTAAGTTAGCTTGTTTTAACCTGTCAAAATAAGATGTTCTAGATGTTTTTTAAAACTCTTGCCCATCACCATAACATCATCTACGTAAACCAAGCAGGTTTTCCAAGTGAGTCCTCGAAGTACCAGTTCCATTAGAAGTTTGAAGGTAGCCGGTGCGTTTGCATAGTCCAAAAGGCATAAGTTTGAACTGATATAATCCACTCCCAGATGAAAAGGCCGTCTTCTCTTTGTCATCGGGGTCTATGCTCACTTGCCAATATCCACTTTTCAAATCCAGAGTTGAAAGCCAGGTAGATCCAGACAAGGTTGTTAGGAGTGTCATTAATACTTGGCAAGGGGTAGCTTTCCTTCTTAGTAACGTCGTATAATTTCCGGTAATCGACACAGAATCTTGTTGACCCGTTCTTCTTTGTAACCAAGGCTACAGGGGAAGACATGGACTATTGGACTCCTCGATGACTCCATCCTTTATCATCTTCTTAACCAGTCCTGCGACTTCATCTTGCTTGGCTACAGGTAATCTTCTTGGGGGTTGACGAATGGGTGTTGCATCGCCGGTGTTGATTTTGCGTCCGTCCTTCCTAGATGTTGGTTTCCATCGGTAAAAGCGTCGTGGTTTTTCTGTAGAACTGCTTCTTCCTTGGACAGGTGTTTCAAGTCCACATCCAACTAGTACTGTACTGGCGCACAATTCCCAAGGAGCTTTTTGAAGCTACCGGGGTACAGACTGCCAGAGTAAATTCTTGAAAATGTCATAAATCAGTTCCACTAATCCAACGCAGCAGCATGAATCTCCTTCCATCACAGCTATAATCGTCTTCTCACAACTTCTCTGCATCACAGCTGTTTCGCAGGCAGTCTTACCTCTTTTAGGGTGTCCTTTGATGTTGTCAGGACAAGTTCTTCCTTTCCAATCCTTAAAATGTTCTGCGCTGGGTCAAAAGTAAGGCCGTGTTGCCTGATTACGTCCATTACCAGAATAAGCTCGTCTTCGATATCTGCCACCAACACGCGATGCAAAATCCGTAGTTTTACCAAACCAATCATGACTTTTGCCTCTCCTATAATTGGCACAGTACCTCCCGTAACTGTTCTGAGAAGCATTCTTTGCGACACTACCTTCGGTTGTGACCGTAAAATGTTCTTTCGTGCTAAAGTAACCATAGCGCCTGTGTCCACTGTCGCCTGTACATTCCTTCCGTCTACGCTGGCTCCCACTACCAAACTTTCCATGATTCTTTTTATCTGCTTGATGGAAAGAGTTTTGGGAACTGGTTGCTCGACCCCAGCCAGTGAGTGCCCCTTCTCACTGTCTACTTCTAGTTTTCCTGCTGTGGGGCTTGGCGACTTCTTGGGGCAGACCTGCAGCCCTTCTTGAAGTGCCCCGGTTTGCCACAGCTGTGACATGTTGTGCTTCTGCTGAATCTGCCTGTAAGAGCTCCCAGCAGTTCTTTGATGTTCTCATTTTCTTTATGTTAGCGTCCATTTCCTTCATGTTAGCACTCATGTTCACGAAATCAGGATCATTCGCAGACTCTTCGATGTAGGACTTCCTTATTCTGCCTCTGAAACCTTGTAAGCAACTTCAACCTTCAAATCTCTAATTAGTGCCTCTCTCGATGTTGGGAAATTTGACAAGCCTATCACTCTCTGGATTTCTGGGTCTCTTATTCCTTTTATGAAGATTCTTACTTCGTGAAGTTCCAGAAAGTTGGTTGGTGCAGTGGGGTAAGCGACATATGCTAGTCTTTTCACGCCAGCCGTAAATTCTTGCAGCGTTTCACACTTTTCTGCCTTCTCACTAGCAGTTGCTACTGGACAACTTGTTGCAAATGGTGGCCTCCAAATCTCAACTCTAAAGCCCTAACTAGATCTCCATAGTTGGCTTGTTCGTGATCAGATAGAGTTCGGAGTATTTCCAGAGCTTCTCCACGCAGGGATACCACCAATGAGGTTGCCTTTTCTTCCTCCGTCTACCTATTGGCCTTAGCAGAAGCTTAGAACTGTTTTTTGTGAGTTTGGAAGGATATTTTTTCATCATAGGTCGGAGGCTTCACTTTTTGGGAAGAAAAAGCGGGTACACTTTCGGATTCATGTTGTGTGAATCGTCTACTTGGCAACTTCTTCATGTCATTTTCGATATTGCTGATCTTCTTTTGTGTTGCATTTTTCAAATCAAGAAAGCTTGCTGTTGAATGCCTCTTTAACTTCGCCAATCTCTTCCTTTTATTTCCTCTCATTCATGTAATTTGTTCCTTCACTTCTTCTTTCATTTCTTCTCTCATTCCTGAATTTGTTCTTTCACTTCTTCTTTTTTCGCAACGTCTACTCCCATTTTTTCAGTTATATTTGCTAATAGACTATGCAATTCTTGATTGTCTGTATACCTTCTAGGTTCTTCCTCCTGTTCTTTTTCTTCTCGTCTTCGTTCTTTCTCCTATTCTTTTTTCTGTTCTTTTTCTTCTTTGTCTTTCATCGTTTGTAATATCGCTTGGAATTGTTGTTCCATTTTGGCCGATTTAAATCTCGTTTCCATAAAGCGATCTAGAATGTTCAAGATTTTTCTTGACGCGCCCCATGTAAACTATTGAAAAATTTGATAAGGGAAAGCGGCCGCGATAATGAAGCCAACGACAGATAAGCGTTCCAGAAATTTCTGCAAACGATAAGTCTTATCTGTTCGTTCCTTTTAGAATCAGAAACGGGATCTATAAATAAGACGGTCTGGTCGGCTTTCCCTCAGTTAGTTAGTCAGTCAGTGAATTAGTCAGTGGCGGCTGGTCTTAAAGAGCGCAAGAGCGCGCGCTCCTCGTGAAATGAGCGATCTATTCTTTTCTGTTTAATGTAAAAGACTTGGATTTATTACATTTTTAAACACAAAATAATGATATACTAATTAACTAATAATACTTGTGAGTGACTTGGAATAAAGTACGCAAACGTTTGATTCCATTATATTAAATATTATATGGAAATTTTAATAAATTGGTGCGCGCAGAATTATGCACCTAGCGTGGCTGCCGTGCAATGCCTATCAACGGCCTGCACGGGATACGGAGAAATAAACTACAGAACACCACGCTAGCCTGGAGTACGCCGCTCCGCGCTTATGCGCTATTGCCAAATGGTGAGTACAAGTCAGAGTTTGGAGTATGTACTTACGGTTTATGATGCTAAATGCGTAGGTGCTGGCTGATCCGATTGCGATTGCTAATTGTGTAGCTTACAGGCCTAACTGCCAATAGTACCGCTATTCACAAAGAGATGGCAGTACCCATTAATTATTAATTTGTAAATTTGGATTTAAACAATTTGGATGAGAAAGTAATGAACACTTTATTTCTTTAAAAAATCGTAGAGCGGGTTTTGTTAAAAAAATATTTTTTTGTGTTTTTGTAGAGTTTAATTAGAACTTTGTAATAAAATACATTTTATTTTCAAATGCAGTTTTCATGAAAAAGTGATATAATTTTATTCCTATGAAAGCAAACAATTTTAATTAAGTAACCTATAGCCGTAACGATGTGCAACCGCACAGAGTACTTTAAAGGAGCTCAAAAATGTCGATAATGTTTTTTTTTTTGTACTGGATAAAAATAATTTAGAGATGATAACCCAAAACTATTTTGGAGGTTATAAGATGTTAAATATTATTAAATATCACACCTTTTATATCACTTTTGTTTCTCTTAAATTTAATACCTTGCTATGGCAGTGTGATCTAAACTCTTAACTACTAATATTTTTGCATCTGCGCACCCCTTGTCAAAAAGTCACCAGCCGCCACTGCAATTAGTTAATTAAACAGTGATAGTGAGTTGGTTAACAACACAACAAAAATTGTAGTGTTGGAAATAAAGTGGTTACAGTTCACGGCGTATTAATCATTCGAATCGATAACGCGCAACAGTAATTTTCAAAAAAAGTAAAAACTTCGACAAAGTCAAAATTTTCCAAATTAAGTCAAAATTTCGAAAAAGCTTGAAATTTTGGGAGTCGAATGAGAAGATGTCTACATTTTGAAAAAAAATTGATATTTTAAAATGTCGAAATTTTCAAAATGCATAATTCTACATTCCCAGTAAAAATCGAATTCTTTAAAAAAGAAGTCGGAATTTCCAAGAAGGTGACCCAAGAATTCTTACTCTTCTTTCACGCGGACGAAGGTGCGTTTGTCATAAGTATATTTTAGGTAAATTTCTCTGTTGCTTGTAAATTATTTAAAGTAAAATACAAATCGGGTGGAAACATAAGCGACCTAAAAGACCATATTTAAAGAAAATATACAGCAGCACATATATAATTTAAAAGAAAATTATGGGTAAACACTATCGATAGTATTTTCGATAATATCGATATTTTCGTAAGGGGCCTATCGATAATACTATCGATGTTTAGTGAACACGAGTTTCAGGGAATAATATTTGTGTTTTAATTTTGAAGGTAACCAAGGACCAGTCGGTTTCCCGCCCCCTCCCCCCCCAAAAAATACGTAATCGTTTAGTATCAAGAACAAAATTTCGAGAATCAAGTAAAAATTTTCACTGAAACCTACTGATGACATGGCGAACAACGAAGATTAATGTTCAGAAAGGTTTTATTGAAACGCTTTATTAAAGTTTCTAATTTGCGGAAAAGTTCGCCGCGTTTAATAAAAGGAAAACAACCTGAATAAACCTATGCCAGTGATTCGTCAAGTTGACGTAAATTATTCAAATGCCAAATTGCGTCCGACACGATTATCCTAAACTTGGGAAGAGGCGCCTTAGCTTAATATATGAAAGGAATTTGGCCACATTACTTGCATAATTTGTCATTTCTCAACAAATAACAATACTACGTATAATAACAGTGACAGAAAAAGGATATTAGAAACAGCAATAATAGTTTTACAACTTCTGATGAACTGACAGGTTGTAGACCATTTTAGAAGCAATTGATTAATAATAGAACGCGAACAACCCATAATTAGCTAGGTTACAATGACATGTATACATATGAAAGTTAATAAACTTTAACAACTACCGTTCATTTATTCTACAATCCTTTCGAATTACAAGTAACACATGTAAGGAGAGGTTATTAATATTCAAAGAGTTATAAGACAACAAATAGTAATTGATCGAGTTTTCCCAGAACGATTGTCACAATTATCCTTACATCGATTGTAACTTACATCGATTGTAACACACAAAATTTCCGTTTAGTCATGAAGGTTTCATAATAGGATTTACATTAATGAATCTGTTACGTCCTCAAAATCTTCAACAATTCGTTTTTCAGATCTTTGCTATATATGTATTACAAAAATGTATCTGTTTGCATGTGTGTCACTCGAGAACTACTAACTATGCTCGTTCGTGGATGAACCTTTTGTAACTTTGGATACTTGGTTGTATTACGTTGCGTTTCTGCTGATTTTTTTAAATTAGTAATTTACTTAGAACCGGATAACTTGTACCAGACCTGACGCTGACCAACATAAGCCCAAAATCAGTGGCGGCTCGTAGCCAATGCTAATGGGGGTGCTGCGACAAAGCGTTTTAAAATTTTTAAGATTTCGACTGAAAATTTCGACTGAAAATTTCGACATTCTCAAAATGTTACTTTTCGAAAATTTTAGATTTCTTTGAAAACTTGACATAAAAAACTTTTGGTATTGTCGCGTTTTTGAAAGGATGGATTTTTTTTCCAAACTTCGACTGTATTGCAAAATTTGAATTATTTCTTGTAATCTCGACCTTATTTTATTTTTAAGTATTGACTTTTCTGAAAAAGTTTGAATACTCTTTTAACAATTTCCTTATTTTCGTAAATATTTAGACTTTTCGGTGTTGGAATTTTCACTTTTTAATTTTTTTTTAATTTCATCTTTGTTTATAATTTTTTTTGGAAAATAATAATTTTTTTATTGAAAATTTCGCTTCTTAATAATTTCGACTGGTTTTTCTTTAAATGTCAATTATTTTTCAAAATTTCATCTTTTTTTACAAAGTTTCTATTATTTTTTGATTTTTTTTGTTGAAAATTTCGCTACTTCTTCATTTTCAAAATTCTTTCAAAATTTCGAATTTTTTGAAATGTTGAAATTTTAGGAAAAGTTTGACACTTTCAAAATTTTAATTTTTTTGACCTAAAATTTCAACTTTTTGAAAAAGTTCCACTTTCATTCAAAATTTTAACTACAAAAAATTTAAACTTTTTCTCAATATTTCAACTTTTGAAAACCTCGATCTATCTGATAATTTTCACTTGTTTTCAAAAATTTTGGTTTTTATTGAAAAGTTGAGTGCAAATTTCTCAACTATTCAAAATTTAAACTTTTTAAAATTTCGAATTATTTCGTAAATTCGATAAAAATTCTCTAATCTTTTGCAAATTTTGATATTTTTTTAATTTCGACTATAAAATTTCGAGCTTTTCTTTTTGAAAACTTCTTCTTTTGCAAAATTGTTACTTCTTTTGGAAATTTGAAAGCTTTTGAAAATGTTTGCCTTGTCAACAAATTTCTATTTCCTTTATTGAAAATTTTAACCTTTTCTTAAATCTACCCTTTTTTGAAATTTTCGTCTTTTTATTTTAATTCCCACTTTGTTGAAAATTCAGGCCATTTTCAAATGTTCGGATTTTTCAAAATTTTGGTCATTTTCAAAAATTTTTGGAAAACTTAAAAATTTTGACTTTTTATTTCAACTATTTTCAAAATTTTAACATTTCCTACAAACTGTCGATTCTTTATTTGAAAGTTGAAATTTTTTTAAGTCAGACATTCCTTAAAACCTTTTTTTTTAAATTTTATTTAAACATTTTTTTAAACATTTCCAATTAAATCTTCGACTTAAAAGAAAAGATTCTTTTTAAACTTAAACTATTGAAAATTTCGACTTCTTTCAAAATTTTATCTTTTCAAAATTTCAACTTTTTTGATAATTACAAATTTTTCGATAATTTTGAGTTTTCTCCAATATTCAAAAAATTCAGCTTCTTTAAAAATTTAATTAAAAACTTTGCAATTTATTTTAAATGTCAATATTTTTCCAAAAATTCGTCTTTTATTCACATTCCCAAAATTATTGAAAATGTCGACCATTTTAAAAATTGAAAATTTTTTTCGAAATGCTTAATTTCTTTTAAAAATTTGACGTTCTATGAAAATTTCAAAATATTTTAAGATTTGACTTTTTAAAAAAAAATCGACTTTTCTGATAACTTTAGCTTTATTTTTTAAAACTGGGAATGTTTTTCTTTTTAAATTTACATTTTTTGAGAAAAATTTCGAAATAACACTCGAATTAAAAAAAAGTAATTACAAATTTTTTTTTAAAATTGTGTAGTTTTGAGACAAATTTCGAAAAAAAAACTTGCATTTTAAGTACAAATAAATTGCCAAAATTTGAATTTTAATCAAAAAAATTTGGCTTCAAGCTGGAATATTTGATTTTTGAAATTTCTCCGGAACTTCAAAATTACTAGAAAAAAATTAAATTAGAACAGTAAACTGTTAAGGAATTTTGATTAATGTTAATTTCGAAATTTTGAGACTTCTAGTAATGTTGACTCTTTTTCTCAAAAATTTCAATAATTTCCACTTTAGAAGTCGAAATTAAAACAATAGTTTTGGCAATTAATTTATTGAAATGCAGAACTTGTCCCCTGAAACCAAGAAAGATTTAAAAAAACATAACAAAACTTGCTCCAATTGTGTTTTTTAATCTTTCTTGGTTTCTCAGCTATTAAAGTCGTTTCAATTTCAAAGTCAAAAGAAGATATGAAACCTTTTAAGTTTAAATTAAAATATTTCAGCAGCAAGTTGATATTTTAGGAAAAACCTCGAAGATTGTTTCAAAAATTTAAAATTTCGACCCACTTTCTGAAATATCGCATAGAAAACGATTAAGATTTCGAGTAAAAAAACCGAATTTCAATTCTGAAGTCGAAATTTTAGAAAAGTAAAAGATTTTACGTTTAAACTGAAACTTTGTAGCAAAAAAGTGGAAATTTTAAGAAAAACTTCGGAATTTTAAAAACTATCCTTAAATTTTGAAAGAAACTAGAGGAACACTGAGTTTTAGAAAAGAAGTGGAGAAATAGTCAAATACGTTTTAATTCTAAATTTCGAAACGAAAAAAAGAAATTCAGATCAAAATAAAAATTCTTTAAAAAACTCAGATATTTTGAGAACATACACCTTTTAGGCAAGAAATTTTAACTAGAACTTTTCATAAAAAGTACGAATTTTAAGAAATAATTCAAAATTTACAAAATAGATCCTAATAACTGGGAACTCCACGAACGAAATTTTAGGAAAAAGCCGAAAATTGAAATACAGAACTTGTCCTCTGAAACCAAGAAAGATTTAAAAAAACAACAAAGGTTGCTCTTGTGTTTTTTTAATCTTTCTTGGTTTCAGAGGACAAGTTCTGTATTTCAATTTTTGAAGATAACCAAGGACCAATCCGTTCCATCAAAATTAATTTATATAAAAAAAAATTGTTTTCTTTAATTCCAAAAATGTTATTTTTTTGTAATATTGTTTAATAATAAAAAATTTCAACTTTTTCTATAAATATGATCTGCTTTTCTTGAAATTTTGTGTTTAATCTTTAAATTTCGATTTTTTTTTACTGAAATTTGAATTTTAAATTCGAACTTGAGAATTTCAAGAATAAATTTAACATTTCTAGAAAAATTGGAAATTCCGATTCAGAATTTTCTTTGGTCCTACAGTAGTAGTATTTTTTAGAGAAATATCAAATTGTAAAAAAGGTTGAAATTTACAAGGTACATTTTTTCTTGAAATTTCAATATATTTCCCAAAGTTTTGTTATTTTTATGCAGATTTGAAGTTTATTTTCCCTAAACTTATGCTTAACAAAAAATTTCGACGTTTTTGTAAAGATATTTCAAATTTTTTTCAAATTTCGATATATTTCTCGAAGAAATTTTGCTTTGTTTACCTAATTTTTTTGTGAAATTTCAACTTTTCCTGGAGATTTTGTCTTTAAAATATTTTTCTTCTACAAATTTTAAGTTCTCTCTAATTTGTTTTGGAAATTTAAATTTCCAAAACAAATGAGAGAGAAATCAAAATTTCTACAAGAAAAAAATATTTTAAAGACAAAAAAAAATTGCATAAAATGTTTAGAGAAAAACAAATGTTATAGGGAAAAAAAGCAAAATTTCTTAGAGAAAAAATCTAAATTTGAAAAAAAATTTGAAATATCTACAAAAAATTCGAATTTTTTGTTTTTCCCAAAATGTTGATATAGAGCTTTCAGGGTTTTTTCCAAACATTTTTTGTCAAAACTACAAAATAAAATAAACCTTAAATTGTCAGTGTCGTGAAAAAACTTGACATTTTTAAAGCAAATTAGAGGAACATAAAGAAAAATCTGGAGAAGTTGGAATTTCTAGAAGAAATTTTAAGAACAACACTTTAAGGAAAAATAGAAATTTTAAAGAAAAACTCAAAATTTTTACACAAAATAAGATTTGAGATAAAAATTCAAAGATACCGGATTAACTCATTTTTTAGAAATATAGTAAAATGCGAGATGAGTTGAATTTATATTTTTTCTTGAAATTGTTATTATTTTCTCAAAATATTGACATTTTCAAAGAAATTTGAATTTTTTTCTTAACATTTTAATTTCTGCTCGAAATATTTTCTTACTCAAAACTTTTACAAAATTTAGTTTTTGAGAATGTGATTTTGATTAAAATTAAAAATAAAATAGGTTTTTAAATATCGTAACTTCGTGAAAGGAACCTAAAATTTCTATAAAAGAAATGGGAGAGGATTTAAAATTTCTACAAAAAATTGTGTAATGAAAAATGTTCAGAAAATTTAGAGAAAAAAACTCTTAAGCGAAATTGGGGGTGCTGCAGTTCCACAGTGCCTATACGCCAGCCGCCACTGCCCAAAATCCAACCAAGGTTTTGGATAGGATTATTATCCAACCACCGTAACTTACATAAGGATATGAAGGTTCAAGTTGACCGTGACGACAATTTTCAGTTATTTCAATCCGCACCTTTTTCAATGATAAAATCTCTTCAGACAATCGAAAGATGACCTCAATTAGTTTCGTCCTGAAACAGCGGACGAAAGAAAAAAAACGACCTTTCAGTGCGATCGAACCCATTAACGGGATTTCCTTGTGTGACTTCTCGTGGAAATGGCATCGGTTCAAATTGAAAAAGAAATCAGTTTCTATCTATTAAAATAAAATTAATATTAGGCCGCAATGCTTAATTCGAATTGTAAGCGTTCGGCTTGGTCGCTCAAGCGAAAACGCAATGACAAAGTCGACTACCCGTGGAAAATTGATTATTTCCGACAGCGGTTGCAATTAAAATTTGATCAATTGCACGTGAAGGTAAAGGGTATTGTTGACGATACTTTAAGAGCACAGTTAAACGTAAATTGGTGAAGCCAACAAATAAAATGATGGTAGTTGTCTATAGACCACGTGTTCCCAATCTATTCAGCGTTGAACCTTCATGAATTAGGAAAAATATGTTCATGCCCCCCCTCTAGATTGTCTTATTATAATAATGAAAAAAATTCACGACATTTCTCAATTACAAAACATTATTACATTATTAAATAAATTGAATTTTGGTGCCTACTCCTAACAGCATAAATAATTAAATAATGATCATTATACGAGGGTAAATCAAATATGAACCGTAATTTCTATCATGAGGGCATCGAAAGTGTGCCCATACTCTTAGACATGTTATTACAGGTGACTTGCTGCGCTCAAGCGAATTCCGTTCTCGCCGTTGGCCAGTTGTAAATACAAAGAGTAAGCAAGAGATCCATCCGCACGTTACGCAGCGCATTATTATTAAATTATTTGCCGTTGAAGGTGTAAAGCCCGCCGAAATTCTTCATAAACTAGAAGCACACTTTGGGGATATTTGTTTGAAGAAAACTCAATGGTACGCAAAATTTTTAGGAAGCACGAACTTAAGTTAAAAATGGACCCCATGCCCGTCGTCCTCGGACCAGTATGACTGCGGACAAGTGTAACGCCTTTTGGATAATTTCAAGAAAAAATATAGATTGTTCTATTACAGCTCAAAGTCAAAATTTTGAAAATGAAAAAGAATCATTTTTTTGTGTCATGTGAGAGGAAACATGACACAAAAAAATTGATTCTTTAAAATTGCAACTTTTTTGAATATATCGAAATTTTGAATATTCTGTAAACATTTAAGCGTTTTGTAAATTGCCAATTAAAAATTTGGTTCATAAATTTTAAGGGGTTGGATTTTTACACACAAAACGTGTAATTTGAGTCGAACAGTGGCATCCTTCCTTTCAAAAATTGAAGATGATAGCTTGGCTATGAAAACGCGTTAGAGCAACCTCTATTGTGTTTTTTAATCTTTCTTGGTTTCAGGGGACAAGATTTGTATTTCAATTTTTGAAGATAACCAAGGACCAGTGCGTTCCACCAAAATTACTGTACCGTTTAGTTACACTGGCCTGGGAATTAAAATTTTGGTTCATAAATTTGAAGGGGTTAGATTTTTACACACAAAACGTGCAATTTGGATTTAGCAGTGGTCGGATTTTTATGCACAAAACATCAAACTTGGAGCTAACATTGGTCGGATTTTTACGTAAAAATGTTTTCCTCCCGTGTCTTCTTTCTTTGGCTTTCCTTCTTCCGTTTCTTCTCCTATATCTTTCTTCTTACTCTTGCCCCCACCCCCCTGTCTCTCTCTGATTCATCTTTGGTTTGTAAACTTCGTATATTAATTTTTTAAATTTCGTCATTTCAGTTTAAACAAAACATCTTTACTTTGATCTTAAAAGTTTGAATTGAAAACCTAAATTTGATTTTTTTTGTTGTCGCGCCTTCCGTCACTTCATATTCGTTTTTTTTTTCTCTGTTTTGGGATTATAATCTATGCTTCAATATAAACAATTGGGCGGATCCTTAAGCAAATCAAATTTAGAAGCCTTCCAGCAAAACTACGTTTCAGAACATTTTCACATGTTTCTAGTTTTTTTAATGCAAATCTTGACTTATTTTGGAAACATTTAAAATTTTCATTTTTTTTCAGAATTTAAATTTTTTCTCAAGTTTTTCGTTTTTTTCCAAAACGTTGGCTTTTTTCAAAATTTTTCTTATTTTTGGAATTTCTATAATTATAAATATTTCATAATTTCGACTGTTTCGCAAATTTTTCTTGTTTTTTCCAAAACGTTGACTTTTTTCAAAATTTTACTTATTTTTGGAACTTCTATAATTATAAATATTTCATAATTTCGACTGTTTCGCAAATTTTAAACTTATGTTGAAAATTTCCATATTTTTCAAAATTTCACTTTTTTGTAAAGTTTATTTCGAAATTTTCTACTCAAAATTTTGACTTTTCACTTTATTTTTTTTTTAAATCCAGTGATTTCTTAAAATTTGTATTTTGTCTTGAAATTTCGATATTTTGTAACTTTAAAACACTTTTATGATTTTTCTCGAAATGATGACTTTCTGATATTAATTTTACTCTTTTCTAAGAAATCCGATATTTTGAAAATTACGACTTTATTTTTGAAAATTTCGCCTCTCTGACAATTTTGACTTTTTGAAAATGTCCGCATTTGAAAATTTCTATTATTTCTAAATTTTGACCTTTTTGCAAAAATTTGGATTTAAGATTTTCACCTTTTTATAAATAGGGGCTTATTAAAAAAATTCAACATTTCAAAACTTCAATTTTTTTCAAGCTCCCATTTTTCACCATTTTTACTTCAAATTTTCCACTTTTTTTCAAAACTTTGACTTTTTATGTAAACTGATCTTTAAAAAATTCCACATTTGAAGATTTTCATTTTTTTTTCAATTTTTAATTCTTAACAAAATTTTAAACATTTTTCAAAATTGTGATTTTGGAAGAAAACCTTTAGAATTTTTTATATGAAACTTTCGACTTTTTTTTAAATAATGTTCGTTTTTTTAATTTTCAGTTTTTATTAAAATTTTGAACAATTTTTTAAAATTGTGGTATTTGAAAACGTTTCAAATTTTTTATATGAAAATATCGACTTTTTTTGAAAAAATGCACCTTTTTGATACAATTCTGGTTTTTCTCGAAATGATGACTGTCTGATATTAATTTTACTCTTTTCTGAAAAATCCCATATTTTGAAAAGTACGACTTTATCTTCGAAAAATTCGACTTTCTAAAAATTTTGACTTTTTGAAAATTGCTGCATTTCAACATTTTTATTATTTCTAGATTTAGACCTTTTTGCAAAAATTTGAATTTAAGTTTTTCACCTTTTTATAATTAGGGGCTTATTAAAAAAAATCAACATTTTAAAACTTCAGTTTTCTTTAAGTTCCCATTTTATAACATTTTTGCTTCAAATTTTTCACCTTTTTTCAAAATTTTGACTTTTTATGTAAACTGTTCTTTAAAAAATTCCACATTTGAAAATTTTTGTTTTTTTTCAATTTTCAGTTTTTAACAAAATGTTGAACATTTTTCAAAATTGGGTTTCTTAAAAACCTTTAGAATTTTTTATATGAAAGTTTCGACTTTATAAAAAAAATTGCACTTTTTTTTAATATAATTCTGATATTTCTCGAAATGATGACTTTCTGATATTAATTTTACTCTTTTCTAAAAAATCCGATATTTTGAAAATTACGACTTTAATTTTAAAAATTTCGACTTTCTGAAAGTTTTGACTTTTTGAAAATTTCTGCATCCCGAAGTTTCTATTATTTCTATTATTTCTAAATTTTGACATTTTTGCAAAAATTTGGATTGAGGATTTTTACCTTTTTATAAATATCTTATATATTTTGAAACTTACGACTTTATTTTTGAAAATTTCGACTTTCTGAAAATTTTGACTTTTTGAAAATTTCTGCATTTTAAAATTTCTATTATTTCTAAATTTTGACCTTTTTGCAAAAATTTGGATTTAAGATTTTCACCTTTTTACAATTAGGGGCTTATTAAAAAAAATCAAAATTTCAAAACTTCAATTTTCTTCAGGTTCCCATTTTTTAACATTTTTACTTCAAATTTTTCACTTTTTTTCAAAATTTCGTTTGAAAACTTTCGACTTTATAAAAAAAATTGCACTTATTTTTAATATAATTCTGATTTTTTCCGAAATGATGACTTTCTGATATTAATTTTGCTCTTTTCTGAAAAATCCCATATTTTGAAAATTACGACTTTATTTCTGAAAACGACTTTCTGAAAATTTTGACCTTTTGAAGATTTCTGCATTTCAAATTTTCTATTATTCCTGAATTTTAATCTTTTTACAAAAATTTGGATTTAAGATTTTCACCTTTTTATAAATAGGGGCTTATTAAAAAAAAATCAACCTTTCAAAACTTCAATTTTCTCAAAGTTCCCATTTTTTTAACATTTTTTTCAAAATTTTGACTTTTTATGTTAACTGATCTTTAAAAAATGCCACATTTCAAAATTTTCATCTTTTTCAATTTTCAGTTTTATCAGTTTTGAAAATTTTTCAAAATTGTGATTTTCGAAAACCTTTAGAATCTTTTATTTGAAAATTTCGACTTTTTAAAAAAAATTTCACTTATTTTTAATAAAATTCTGATTTTTCTCGAAATGATGACTTTCTGATATTAATTTTACTCTTTTCTGAAAAATCCCATATTTTGAAAATTACGACTTCATTTTTGAAAACGACTTTCTTAAAATTTTGAGTTTTTGAAAATTTCTGCATTTCAAAATTTCTATTATTTCTAAATTTTGACCTTTTTATAAAAATTTGGATTTAAGGTTTTCACCTTTTTATAAATAGGGGCTTATTAAAAAAATCAACTTTTCAAAATTTCAATTTTCTACAAGTTCCAATTTTTTACTTAAAATTTTCCACCTTTTTTTCAAAACTTTGACTTCTTATGTAAACTGATTAAAAAATTCCACATTTGAAAATTTTTATTTTTTTTCCAATTTTTAGTTTTTAACAAAATTTTAAACATTTTTCAAAATTGTGACTTTTGAAAACCTTTAAAATTTGTTATATGAAAGTTTCGACTTTATTTAAAAAAATTGCACTTTTTTTAATATAGTTCTGATTTTTCTCGAAATGATGACTTTCTAATATTAATTTTACTCTTTACTGAAAAATTCGATATTTTGAAAATTGCGACTTTATTTTTGAAAATTTCGACTGAAAATTTTGACTTTGTGAAAATTTCTGCTTTCCACAAATTCTATTATTTCTAAATTTGGACTTCTTTGCAAAAATTTTTCAAGTTCCCATTTTTTTCAACATTTTCGCATCAAATTTTCCACCTTTTTCAAAATTGTGCCTTTTTAGGGAAACTGAACTTTAAAAAATTGCAGTTAAAAATTTTCATTATTTTTTCAATTTTTAGTGTTTATTAAAATTTTAAACATTTTTCAAAATCGTGATTTTTGAAAGCTTTTAGAATTTTTTATATGAAAATTCCGACTTTTAAAAAAAAATGAACTTTTTTAAAAAATAATTCTGATTTTCAAGTCTTTGTTATTAGCACATATCCTCCCATTGATTACTTCTCGTTAAAAAAGATTAAAAAAAGAATAAATCCCAAGACGCAGCTTGAATGTTAACATTTCCAGAAAATATAAATGTGAGTCTTCGTTATACTGCAAAATACTGAAAAAAATCATATGTTTTTGATTAATCGGAATGATAAATTGATTAATCAGTAATCGAACTTAGGTAATCGATTATTTAAGTTATTTTATTAATTAAGGCTATTTTTAAAATTGATACTCCTACCTAAACCTAAAAAACGTGCAAGTAACCTTTCAAGGTATCTTCCTCCTACTTTCTTCATTAACACATCATTAATTAACTACTTAATTGGTATTTATTAGATGGTAGTTTACTGTGCAGCGATTTCAAATTAAAAACTTGAGTAAAAACTTATCTTTTCTTGGGTTTCCAATACGAAAATATTATTACTCATATTATTATGGAAAGGTGAAAGTCTCGTAAGCTCTAATCATGTAAACTTTGCTCTGTTTAGCGACGCTTAAACAGTTTTCGTTGCAGTCGGTGATTAACGCTTAGAGGCGTGTTAAAACTAGGCCGTATAAACAAATGAATTACTAATAATCTATTAAATAAATAGATCAGTAATTCACCAATTCTAATTCCGCCCCAGTTCCCTAATAATCCTTCCCTGGAAGAAAAAATACGCTTAAACAGTTTTCCTTGCGTAGGTGATTTACTCACAGAAGAGTATTAAAATACATCAGTAATCCGTAGATTCGGATCAAATCGATAGGAAACATTGTTTTCCGGCAAGGAAAACCTTGACGGAAAAATACCGTTAAGTGATGAGAGTACTCCTTTGCAAATATTTGAATTTCGATATGCGTAAGTGGCGCGACCTTAAAAACTAACAGAAACGTTAGACTTTTATTTATTTTCGTTCGTCATCGAGGAAACCCAATACAACAAATTCGTTTTCGGTTGAGGATGACCTTATTTCCGCCTAGCTATATTTAATCCATTAACGTAAGAGGCGGCGAAATTAGTAAAATGCAGCTGTTTCTTTATTCACGTGCTAGCGATTCCAAACAAAACAAAAACATTAGCGAAAAACGCATTTTGTGGCAAACAGGCTCTTAGGTGGTGCAACTTGTTTCCCATTATACTGGTGCCTACACCTTGGGGATTGGGAGCACTGCCAAATTGGATGCGATGCAATCAAAATGTGAAGAAAATATTCTCTTAATTCCGAAGTTTGGAAGTTCCGTATAAAAAACTGGCCAGAGTTCTCACTCTGCCAAATTGGATTGCGCTGTCTTCGATTTTCTTGTATGTCTTCTTTGCAAAGTCGTGTTCATATCGATTGACTTTTGCTTCGCCAGTTGCTTCCTTCACCAATCCAACTTTATTTTTAGGGATTGAAAATCTCTTTCTAATTGTAAAATTTACAGTTTCACGAAAATCAGTAGTCAGAATTCAAGGTATTAAAACTTCAAAGAAAACTTTGATCCTTAAAGTTTCAAGAGAATGGAGCTCAAAATTCCTCAAAAAACGTCTTAAAAATTATAATTATTAATAATTATTGGAAAACTCTGTCTAAAACTTCACACTTTTAAACATATAAATAAGGCTCCTAATTTTCTAAAGAAATAGGAACGAGTATCTTTGGCCTTAAATTGTTAAAGAAATCTGGTTAAGTCTCTAAGTTCTCGAGAGTACTCATCTAAAATTTCAAGTATAAACTCATAAAAAGTCAAAATTATTTTCAGTAACAATTCGTTATTGTTAAAAAACGTTCTCTTAATCGATATACATATGAATAAAAAACATTAACAATAATTAATAATTAGTTGATGTGACATGCGATCGATCAATTGAGTAATTTCTTCCAATGTAATGAAAAGATAATTGTAACGATATGATTAGTTAATGGATTATTTTTCTTTTATGACCATCATTAATTCACATTAACCATAGTTTTAAAAATGACTATTAATTCAGTTCTTCAATTTGACCATATTTTACATTACATTACTAATGCGATGAAGTAATTAGTTAACGACATGTTATTTGAAGAAAGCACGAGGAAAATACCTTGAAAGGTTACTTACACGTCCTTATAAAGGTAAATGTATCATATCAATGACAGTTTTAGTTATTTGGTTTAATTTCACCTCGAAGTAAATCCCGCTGAGCTGCGCCCACATAACAAGGGGATTGTTAAAGGATACTACAAAAAGGATTAAAAATGGTGACTCATCTTGATACATACAATAACCTGACACCCTACGACCTAGTTAATTTAACGAAATCAGTTCAAATAGTTCACAATATGCCATAAAATTTAAATACCAAATCAAACAAGGTGATCATCTAACCTTACAAACTTTCAAAATGATCTCATTTGATAAACACTAAGCAGACTTTTCGTTGTAGCTCAGTAACCCAAAAGTTTAAGTGAGCAACTAAAGTTCATCAGTAATATTTTATTTTTCCATCTCAATTTTATCTTCATACTTAGGAAGTTGTATCTAATCAATTGAATTAGCTACAGATTCTAAGAAGTGACCAGATGCTTCGTGAAAACTTTTGCATTCATTACTATTAAACTTTATTAACGATTAAAACAACAATAGATTTTTAAAATTCTACGATGTTTCGATAAATATTTGCTATGATCGGACCTGGTTAAAAATGTTTGGTTTAAATCTTTTGGATTCAACCAAAACTGACCATCACTCTTAATACTCTCTGATACTTTTGGTGGTCAAAATTTTTATGAAAAAAGAAAGTTCATCAGTAATATTTGCCGTTTCCACTATAATTGTGCCTTCATATGGATCCCCGACCATCAGTCTTAATTCTCACTCACGCTTTTGGTGTTCAAAATTTTTATGAAAAAAGAAAGTTCATCAGTAATATTTTCTTTTTCCACTATAATTGTGCCTTCATATGGAACACCGACCATCACTCATCACTCTTAGTATTCACTGATGGTTTTGGTGGGCAAAATTTTTATGAAAAAAAAAGTTCATTGGTAATATTTTCTTTTTCAACTATAGTTGTGCCTTCATATGAAATACCGATCATGACTCAATATCGACCATCACTCTTAATACTCACTGATGCTTTTGGTGGTCAAAATGTTTATGAAAAAAGAAAATTCATCAGTAATGTTTCCTTTTTCCACTATAATTGTGCCTTCATATGGATCCCCGACCATCACTCTTAATTCTCACTGACACTTTTGGTGTTCAAAATTTTTATGAAAGAAGAAAGTTCATCAGTAATATTTTCTTTTTCCACTATAATTGTGCCTTCATATGGAACACCGACCATCACTCAGCACTCTTAGTATTCACTGATGCTTTTGGTGGGCAAAATGTTTATGAAAAAAAAAAAGTTCATTGGTAATATTTTCTTTTTCAACTATAGTTGTGCCTTCATATGAAATACCGATCATGACTCAATATCGACCATCACTCTTAATACTCACTGATGCTTTTGGTGGTCAAAATGTTTATGAAAAAAGAAAATTCATCAGTAATGTTTCCCTTTTCCACTATAATTGTGCCTTCATATGGAACACCGACCATCACTCCATAATACCGATCATCACTCTTAATACTCACTAGTGCTTTTGGTGGTCAAATCGTTTTTGAAAAAAGAAAGTTCATTAGTAATATTTCCTTTTTCCACTCTAATTGTGCCTTCATATGGAACACCGACCATCACTCTTAATACTCACTGATGCTTTTGGTGGTCAAAATGTTTATGAAAAAATAAAGTTCATCAGTAATATTTCTTTTTTTCACTATAATTGTGCCTTCATATGGAATACTGACCATCACTCAATACCGACCATCACTCTTAATACCCAATGATGAGCAAACGTCTCAAAGCCATGGGTATGATTTAAAAGCAAGGAAATTGGGTGCCATACGAGCAGAAGCCGAGAGACGTGAAGAGGCGGCTTATGACGTGCGAACAGCTGCTCGCGCGTCAAAAAAGGTAGGGTGTTTTGCATCGCATTTTCACTGGCGATGAAAAGTGGATCCATTACGATAACCCCAAACGTAAAAAATCGTATGGATTCCGCGGCCACACATCGTCATTAACGCCAAGGCCGAATATCCATGGATCCAAGCTCATGCTCTGTATTGGTGGGATCAGCTGGGCGTCATTTATTATGAGCTGCTCAAACCGAACGAAACCATCACCGGGGACCTCTACCGAACACAATTGATGCGTTCGAGCCGAGCATTGAAGGAAAAACCGCTGCAATTCGAGCGGCGGCACGACAAAGTCATTTTGCAACATGACAACGCTCGTCCTCATGTCGCAAAACCCGTCAAAAAGTACTTGGAAACGTTGAAATGGGATGTTCTACCGCACCCGCCGTATTTCCCAGATATTGTCCCGTCCGATTACTACTTGTTCCGATCGATGGCACATGGCTTGGCTGACCAACACTAAACCTCTTACGAGGAAACGAAAAAATGGATCGATACATGGATCGCATCAAAAGACGAACTGTTCTTTCGAGCTGGTATCCGAAAATTGACAGAAAGATGGGAAAAAGTAGTGGCTAGCGATGGACAATATTTTGGATAATCGATTTGTAACCATTTTTGCTGAATAAAGCCTCAAATTTCGAAAAAAAAACCTTTAAAACTAATTCCAACTCCTATAATTGTGCCTTCATATGGAACACTGACCATTACTCAATAATACAGACCATCACTCTTAATACTCACTGATGCTTTTGGTGGTCAAAATTTTTATGAAAAAAGGAAATTTCATCAGTAATATTTCCTTTTTCCACTATAATTATGTCTTCATATGGAACACCGACCATCACTCAATAGTACCGATGATCACTCCTAATACTCACTAGTTTTTTTGGTGGTCAAAATTTTTTTGAAAAAAAAAAAAGTTCATCAGTAATATTTTCTTTTTCCACTATAATTGTGTCTTTATATGAAGCACCGACCATCACTCTTAATACGCAGTGATGCTTTTGGTGGCCAAAACTTTTATAAAAAAAGAAAGTTCATCAGTAATATTTCCTTTTCTTACTATAATTGTACCTTCATATGGAACACCGACCATCACTCAATATCGACCATCACTCTTAATACTCACTGATGCATTTGGTGATCAACATTTTTATGAAAAAAGAAAGCTCATCAGTAATATTTTCTTTTTTTACTATAATTATGCCTTCATGTGGAACAGTGACCATCACTCATCACCCTTAATACTCACTGATGCTTTTGGTGGTCAAAATTGTTATGAAAAAGGAAGTTCATCAGTAATATTTTCTTTTTTCATTATAATTGTGCCTTCATATGGAATACTGACCATCACTCAATACTGAACATCACTCTTAATACCCAATGATGCCTTTGGTGGTCAAAATTTTTGTGAAAAAAGAAAGTTCATCCATAATATTTCCTTTTTTTACTATAATTGTGCCTTCATATGGAATACTGACCATCACTCCATAATACTGACCATCACTCTTAATACTCTCTAGTGCTTTTGGTGGTCAATTTTTTTATGAAAAAAGAAAGTTCATCACTAATATTTCCTTTTTCTACTATAATTGTGCCTTCATATGGAACACCGACCATCACCCAATACGAACCTTCACCCTTAATTCTCACTGATGCTTTTGGTGGTCAAAATGTTTATGAAAAAAGAAAGTTCATCAGTAATATTTCCTTTTTCCACTACAACTGTGCCTTCATATGGAACACCGGCCATCACTCATCACTATTAATACTCACTGATACTTTTGGTGGTCAACATTTTTTTTGAAAAAAGAAAGTTCATCAGTAATATTTCATTTTTCTACTATAATAGTGCCTTCACATGGAACACCGACCATCACCCAATACGAACCTTCACCCTTAATTCTCACTGATGCTTTTGGTGGTCAACATTTTTATGAAAAAAGAAAGTTCATTAGTAATATTACCTTTTTTCACTATAATTGTGCCTTCATATGGAACACCAGCCATCACTCATGTCTCTTAATACTCACTGATGCTTTTGGTGGTCAAAATTTTTATGAAAAAAGAAAGTTCATCAGTAATATTTCCTTCTTTTACTATAGTTGTGCCTTCATAGGGAACACCAGCCATCACTCATCACTCTTAATACTCACTGATACTTTTGGTGGTCAACATTTTTTTTTAAAAAAGAAAGTTTATCAGTAAAATTTCATTTTTCTACTATAATAGTGCCTTCATATGGAACACCGACCATCACCCAATACGGACCTTCACCCTTAATTCTCACTGATGCTTTTGGTGGTCAAAATTTTTATAAAAAAAGAAAGTTCATCAGTAATATTTCCTTTTTCCACTACAATTGTGCCTTCATATGGAACACCGGCCATCACTCATCACTCTTAATACTCACTGATGCTTTTGGTGGTCAACATTTTTATGAAAAAAGAAAGTTCATCAGTAATATTTTCTTATTTTACTATAATTGTGCCTTCATATGGAACACCAGCCATATTTCATTTTTCTACTATAATAGTGCCTTCATATGGAACACCGACCATCACCCAATACGGACCTTCACCCTTAATTCTCACTGATGCTTTTGGTGGTCAAAATGTTTATGAAAAAAGAAAGTTCATCAGTAATATTTTCTTTTTCCACTACAATTGTGCCTTCATATGGAACACCGGCCATCACTCATCACTCTTAATACTCACTGATGCTTTTGGTGGTCAAAATTCTTATGAAAAAAAGATTCATGAGTAATATATTCTTTTTCGACTCTAATTGTGCCTTCATGTGGAACACCGAGCATCGCTCCTAATAGTCACTTTTTGTGTTCAAAATGTTTATGAAAAAAGAAAGTTAATCAGTCATATTTTATTTTTCCACTACAATTGTGCCTTCATATGGAACACCGACCATCACTCAATACCGATCATCACTCTTAATACTCACTGATGCTTTTGGTGTTCAAAATGTTTATGAAAAAAGAAAGTTCATCAGTAATATTTCCTTTTTCCACTATAATTGTGCCTTTATATGGAACACCGACCATCGCTCATCACTGTTAATACTCACGGATGCTTTTGGTGGTCAAAATTTTCATTAAAAAAGAAAGCTCATCAGTAATTTTTTCTTTTTCTACTATAACTGTGCCTTTATATGGAACACCGACTATCACTCAATACCGACCATCACTCTTAATACTCACTGATGCTTTTGGTGGTCAAAATTTTTATGAAAAAAATAAAGTTCATCAGTAATATTTCCTTTTTCCGCTATAATTGTGCCTTCATATGGAACATTTTTTCAAACTATACCCTATCGAATGATGCTAGAGACCCTTGAAAACTAACTAAAAATTTCATAGTTGGAATGTTGTACCTCATCCATTGAATACGCTACAGATTCTAAAAACTGACCAGGCGCTTCCTATGAAACTAAATAGGATATCTTCCTCGTAATCTTTGCAGTCACTTAAAATCACAGGCGTAGCTAGAATAGAGCAGGGTCGGGGGCTTGCCCCACCCCTTCTGGCTCCTGAAGCCGCCGAAAATTTACTTTTAACGTTCCATTTTTTCTTCAAAATTCGTCCTTGAAATTTCGACATTTTTCGATAACCTCAATTTTTTCACATTTCGTGATTTTCCACAAAATTTGTCTTTTTAGTTTACGGCAAATGTTGGCTTTCTCTGAAAAATTTCGAATTTCGAATTTTTTCTCCAAATTTTAATTTTTTCTCCAAATTTTATTATTTTTTGAAATTTCGATCTTTTTTCCGAAATTTAAAATTTTTTTCAAAATCCAATGTTGCCTTTGCGATTTTTTTTAAATTAATCTTTTTTTAAATGCCCCTAATTTTCTCCAAATCGGCCTTTTTTTTCAAAATTTAACATTTCTAATTCAATCGTTTATGTTTCTGAAAATTTCAATTTCTTCGTCGAAATTTCTCTGTCTCAAAATTTCAATTTTTTTTTTCGAAATTTCTTTATAAATAATTATTTTCAAAATTCAAATGCTCAAAAGTTTAACTTTCTATCCTTCATGGTGGACTCTTATTGGTCGAAAACATTATGTTTATTAATTTTATTTAACATTTTTAATTTAACTTTCTATACAAAATTTCCATTTTTTTTTTTCTCCAAGTTTCGTCTTTGTCCTCAACATTTATCTTTTTCTCTATATTTTCATTACATAGGTCCCCAACCAAAAAAAGTGGTGTGTGCTGAGGGGATATTTTTTCCCGCTGAACACGAAGCTGAAGTCAAAATTGGGGGTTCAATAAGGAAATAATCGAGAAAAACCCAAAAGAACCGATAAAGTATCGTGACTTATCGGTGTTATTGTTTTTTTTTTTGGCATTATTTGCTCATTGGCCCCCAATTTTGACTTCAGATTCGTGTTTAGCGGCAAAAATACCCCAGAAAATCGTAGTCCGGCTCCCAACACTTTCCACTTTTTTTTGTGGACCTGTGTCATTTTTGTAAAATATTTTCTTTGTTATTTTTGACTTTATTCGCAAAATTCGACTTTGTTTCTCAACATTCTTCGAAGTATTTCGAATCTTCGAAGTATTTCGAATCTTCTCTTAATTCTGAAGTTTCACTTGAAATTTTAAACCGATTTTACAAAATTTCCCCTAAATTGAAACACAGAACTTGTCCCCTGAAACCAAGAAAAATTAAAAAACACAACAAAGGTTGCTCTAACGCGTTTCGACAGCCAAGCTGTCATCTTCAGAGAGAAACAGTTTCTCTCTGAAGATGACAGCTTGGCTGTCGAAACGCGTTAGAGCAACCTTTGTTGTGTTTTTTAATTTTTCTGGGTTTCAGGGGACAAGTTCTGTGTTTCAATTTTTGAAGATAACCAAGGACCAGTCCGTTCCATCGAAATTTCCCCTATTTCTCCAAATTTCTTTATTATTCTTAACATCGACATTTTTTGAAAACTTTAACTTTCTAGAATCTAACTTTCCAAATATTTTGACTCGTTTCTTAGGATTTGCTTTTTCTCGACATCTTGATTTTTATCTCAGAATTCGATATTTAATATTTCTGGAAGTTTCGACTTTTTGCTCAAAATTCGTCTTTTTACTAAAATCTTGACTTTTTTTTAAAAAAATAAGGCTCATTCGTAAAATTTTCCTTTTCGTCAAAAACTCCATATTTCGTCTTTATTCTCAATTTTTTGGAATTATTTTTCAAAAACCGTTTTATTTTCGAAATTCCGTTATTTTTCTTAATGTTCGTCTTTTTTCGAAATCCTGTCATTTTAGTTAATATTTGTCTTTGTCTAAACATTTCAACTTTTTTTAATTAAATTTTTTTTAAATTTTATTTTATATCTCAAAATTCGCGTTATTCTCAAAATTTGGACTTTTATCTCGCAATATTTTGTTTTCTAGAATTAAAGACTTTTTCCTCGAAATTGGCTTTTCCTTGAAACTTCTACTTTCTTAAAATTGGTTTATGTTCTCTACATTCGATCAGAATAAAATTTCAAATAGAAATTTTGACCCCTGAAACCAAAAAAGGTTAAAAAACACAACAATGGTTGCTCTAACACGTTTCGATAGCCAACGCATTAGAGCAACCTTTGTTGTGTTTTTTAATCTTTCTTGGTTTCAGGGGACAAGATTTGTATTTCAATTTTTGAATATGACCAAGGACCAGTCCCTTCGATCAGAAGGTTAATAAAAAAGCAAAAAGGTTATAAAAAATATTTCTGTGTTTAGAAAAAAAACTGAACTTATTTACCAAAAAAGGACCAGTCCCTTCGATCAGAAGGTTAATAAAAAAGCAAAAAGGTTATAAAAAATATTTCTGTGTTTAGAAAAAAAACTGAACTTATTTACCAAAAAATTATCCATAAAACGTCTATTCATGTTAAATTTTTTTTATATTTTTTAAAAAATTTTATTTTTAAGAATTTCTTCCTCGTTGTTCCCTTTCCATGTTATGCACTGCTGACGAGCTCAAATGAGAGCGAAATATCGATGTCCAGTGCTACAAACTTTTTTATGTATTTTTTATATTTTCATAATTTATCAAAAAAACAAAATTTTTTTATATCTAATTTTGGTCTTCTATTTTTCATTTTTCCTATTCTATGTAAAATAAACTAACCTCTTATTTTTGTCAACTGTCCTGAGGTGACGTTTTAAATAAATTTAAATATCACGTAGTCATATTTCAGAAAATGTTTTAGAATATTGTCAACAAACAATAAAAATTTAAATATTTTCAAACTGGGCCGAAAAAATGTTAAATAAAATTAATAAACATTATTTACCAAAATTGATTATTTCAATATTCAATTATAAAAAAGTATAAATTCCAAAAGAAACTCTTTTTGGCAAATTGCATTTCTTTTAGACTCGACTTTTTCGAAAAACTGCAACTGTTTTTGACAACCTTGGAAAATTTTAATTCTTTTCGATTTTTATACATTTTGCCAGTTTTCTAAAATGAAATCCGGTTTTCTGAAAATTCTGACCTTTTCTCTAAATTCGTCTTTTTCGAAATTACGACTTTATTTTCTAAGTTCTACTGTTTCAACACTTTCTTTTTTTATATTCTTTTCTTCTTTTGGAAATTCGAATACTATCTAAAAGTTTTGACCATTTTCTCGAAATTACGATGGTATTTTTTGAAATTCATCTTTCTTAATGTTCGGCTTTTACTGATTTTTTTTTTAATTTGACTTCTGGATTTTCACTCGTTTCTCCAAATTCATCTTATTTTCGGAACAACATGTACCTCAAAATTCGACGTTTTGTTTCTAGAAATTTCTGCCTCCTCCTTATTTTAAGCTTTTTCTCAAAATTCATTTATTGTTTCAAAATTGGAACGAAATTTTAATAAAATATTATAACTCTGATGATATTTTTAGAATATTTTGAGAAAAAGCTTTCTTGTAAATTTCGATTAGGTTAAAATTTAAATAAAATAAAATCTGAGAGAAATATTTTTAAACATCTCTATTTTTTTGACAAAATTAGTCTTTTCGCCTTTTTTTAGAAATTCCAACATTTTTCGAAATATGCCGAAAGGTTCGGGTTTTATTTTAAATTCAATTCCTGACTTTTTTCTGGAACAACCGCTCTTTTTCGAAATTTAGGCTTTAATTTGGAAACTCGATCCCCCAAGTTTGTGCAGTTCAGTGAAAATATGCAATATACTCAGACGGAAGACTTTTTTTTGCCCATCGGTTTTCAAAATAATTGCTGCTCCTCTCTGAACGAAATCCTGTCTAGATCCATGGTCATTATTAATATTCATCGACGCTTTGGTGGTAAAAACCTCAATGAAAAAGGAACATTCATCAGTAATATTTTCTTTTTCCACTATAAGTTTGCCTTCATATGGAACATTTTTCTAAGCTGCACCTTATTAAAAGGTTATGATAGATACCTTGGAAACTAATCAGAAGTTTCATTTAAAACTAAAAGCGCATGGTCCTCATAATGTTACATATTTCGACACAATTGATTCATCTTTCATTTGGTGGTCATTATAATTTTACGTATTTGGACACAGTCGATCTATCCTAATAATCATTTGGTGATAAGCATAATTATTTGGTGGTCAAAATTTCAATGAAAATCGAAAGTTCATCATTAATATTTTCTTTTTCCATTATAAGTTTGTCTTCATGTGGTGCCCTTTTATAAACTACACTTTATCGATTGATTACGGATTCGTGTTCAATCAGTCCATCTTAATCATTTGGTGGTCAAAATTTTAGTGGAAAACAAAAGTTCATCAGTAATATTTTCTTTTTTCACTATAATGTTGCCTTCATATGGAACCTTTTTCGAAGCTGAATCTAATCGAA
This sequence comes from Dastarcus helophoroides, assembly GCA_028583605.1. Taxonomy (NCBI): domain Eukaryota; kingdom Metazoa; phylum Arthropoda; class Insecta; order Coleoptera; family Bothrideridae; genus Dastarcus; species Dastarcus helophoroides. The sequence continues at coordinate 23,744,098 of CM053335.1, read as the reverse complement.
TGGTTATGCTAGAAACCCTTGGAACTACCCAAAAACTTCATTTGAAACTATATCGCCATTGTGACCTTACATATTTGGGCACAATCCATTCGTGTTGATAATCATTTGGTGGTCAAAATTTTAACGGAAAACGAAAGTTTATCACGAATATTTTCTTTTTCCACCAGATTTTGTCTTCATGTGGTACATTTTCTGATTTGTACCTTATCGAATAGTTATGCTAAAGAATCTAGAAACTAATCAGAAGTTTCATTTATAACTTAACAGAATATCGCCATCATAATTGTATTTAGACACAATCTATCCATCTTAATAATCATTTGGTGGTCAAAATTGAAATGAAAAACGAAAGTTCATTGATAATATTTTCTTTTTCCACTTAGTCTTCAGGTGGTACATTTTCCTAAGCTGTGTATTATTAAATGGTTAGGCCAAAGACCCTAGAAACTGATCAGAAGTTTCATTTGAAACTAATCAGAAATTTTACTTTAAATTGAACGACATGTCTCCATCATAACGTTCCGTATTTGGCCACAGTCAATTTTTATCTCAGTAATCATTTGGTGGTCAAAATTTTGGCAGAAAACGAAAGTTCGTCAGTAATATTTTCTTTTTCCACTATAATATTGCCTTCATATGAAACCATTTTCGAAGCTGAATCTAATCGAATGGTTAGACTAGAAACTCTTGAAACTATCCAAAAACTTCATTTGAAACTATATCGCCATTGTAACTTTACATATTTGGGCACAATCCATTCATCTTGATAATCATTTGGTGGTCAAAATTTCAACGGAAAACGAAAGTTTATCACGAATATTTTCTTTTTCCACCATATTTTGTCTTCATGTGGTACATTTTCTGACTTGTACCTTATCGAATAGTTATGCTAAAGACTCTAGAAACTAATCAGAAGTTTTATTTATAACTTAACAGAATATCGCCATCATAATTGTATTTAGACACAATCTATCCATCTTAATAATCATTTGGTGGTCAAAATTGAAATGAAAAACGAAAGTTCATTGATAATATTTTCTTTCTTCCACTTGGTCTTCAGGTGGTACATTTTCCTAAGCTGTGCATTATTAAATGATTAGGCCAAAGACCCTAGAAACTAATCAGAAGTTTCATTTGAAACTAATCAGAAATTTTACTTTAAATTGAACGACATGTCTCCATCATAACGTTCCGTATTTGGCCACAGTCAATTTTTATCTCAGTAATCGTTTGGTGGTCAAAATTTTGGCAGAAAACGAAAGTTCATCAGTAATATTTTCTTTTTCCACTATAATATTGCCTTCATATGAAACCATTTTCGAAGCTGAATCTAATCGAATGGTTATGCTAGAAACTCTTGAAACTATCCAAAAACTTCATTTGAAACTATATCGCCATTGTAACCTTACATATTTGGGCACAATCCATTCGTGTTGATAATCATTTGGTGGTCAAAATTTCAACGGAAAACGAAAGTTTATCACGAATATTTTCTTTTTCCACCATATTTTGTCTTCATGTGGTACATTTTCTGACTTGTACCTTATCGAATAGTTATGCTAAAGACTCTAGAAACTAATCAGAAGTTTCATTTATAACTTAACAGAATATCGCCATCATAATTGTATTTAGACACAATCTATCCATCTTAATAATCATTTGGTGGTCAAAATTGAAATGAAAAACGAAAGTTCATTGATAATATTTTCTTTTTCCACTTGGTCTTCAGGTGGTACATTTTCCTAAGCTGTGCATTATTAAATGATTAGGCCAAAGACCCTAGAAACTAATCAGAAGTTTCATTTGAAACTAATCAGAAATTTTACTTTAAATTGAACGACATGTCTCCATCATAACGTTCCGTATTTGGCCACAGTCAATTTTTATCTCAGTAATCATTTGGTGGTCAGAATTTTGGCAGAAAACGAAAGTTCATCAGTAATATTTTCTTTTTCCACTATAATTTTATCTTCATACATGTTTCTAAACTGCACTTTATGATCTTACATATTTGGACATAATCGATTCATTCTAATAATTATTTGGTGGTTAAAATTTTAACGAAAAACGAAGGTTCATCAGTAATATTTTCTTTTTCCACTATAATTTTGTCTTCATTTGGCACATTCTTCTAACCTATACCTTATCGATTAGTTATGTTAATTCAGTTAAAGTCAACCCATTTTAAAACCTCGTGGATGTTCTTAGGTTGTCAAAAAAAAACCCACAGCTCATCACAGTGGCAAACCAGGCAGGTGTTTAAGAGAGCAAGGCGGTCAGGAAGCCCATTACATATGAAGGGGTGAGGGGAGGGGTTATTCGTCAAAAAACAGTATGCACCTCACAATATGTTTTGACAACAATATTTACCAAGGGGGCTGACAACAGTATTTGCCAAGGGCGCTGCCAACATGCCACTGATCCTGAAAATCTTTCAGCACAAAGTAACAAAACATCAGTCTAAATCAATGCAAATTAATTCCAGAATGCAGGAAGGCTCTCAAACTTTTACCATAGAGGCCTCCGTTATTTCTGTATAAACTTTTGATTAATTTAATGAGCAAACCACTCCTGAAGATGTACAGACTCTTAGTCAAAATATATTTTGCCGTATCTATTAACTATGTGGATTCGGAACATTTACATAATTATATGTTTTCAAAGAATCAGTAGCGGTCCAGTGGGAAATAGTCTTGAAATCAAAGTGAACATATTTTTTAAGTTCTGTAAATATGATTCTCGGAAAATATCGAAAGACACCATAAATTTCGTTTTATATATAGATGTCTTTATTAACAGCAGACTGCTAGGCTATCGCATCTAATTTTAGGTGTTATATCGCTTTCGCACGATAAAAAAATAGAATTTAATCATCAGATACATCATGTACTAAAATTATAACAGCGATTGATGCAAGGGCGTGAGAGTTGCATTCGACCGATTTGGCGATTTTCAAGTTTAACTTGAGGAGCACTAGAAGCTCTAGCAATTTGAGCGAAACAAAGATAAGTATAGAGAAACCATTTCTAGTATACCGGATCGTTGATGTTGTTACTTCTAGTTAATCGAATTCAAATGGATAATTGGAAAAATCCAAAACTTAATTTAATTTCATTTCGCCTTCAACTCCGAAATTTTTATTTTTTTCCCGAAATTTCCGAAAATTTTAATTTTCACTCCAACTTTGAAAAAACCATAGCGACAAGTTGACTGCTTCTGGAGCAGCCTCGGATTTTGACATTAAGGTCCAACACTTTAAGAAAAATGTGTAACGAGGCGAAATTTCAAAACGTCCACTTTGAACGGAAAATTTTTTACAACGATAAAAAATGAAGTCCTCAATTAAAAATAGACTAAAGCTTCAAAATAATATATAATTAATATTACAAAAAATTCCCTATATTAATAATTTCCAAAAATAAAGCTCGACGGAGAATTTAAGTCACAATTTCTAAAAATCCTCGAACAAATACGAAACCCAAATCTTGAATTTTACACGAAAGGTTGAAAAAAATACTTTTGTGTTTACTGGAAGCTTTGAAAAAAAAGTGCCAAAACTTCAAAACTTCGATAAACAATACTCGAAATTATTAGAAGGTCGTCTGGTTAAAGTCCAGTATCTAGCTCATTAGTTAGATACTTGAAACTTTAACTAGACGACCTTCTGGTTACAGTTAAAGTTTCAAGTTTCTAGTTCATTAGCTAGATACTTGAAACTTTAACCGAATGGGAAAGTTATTTAAAATCGATTGTAAAATTTGTACCACGTCAAACCCATGTCGATTGAACCTATTCGATTACAGACAAGAAATCGAGTTAATAAAAACGTGTTACAATACGCAAATTTGCGGTGTCTTCTAGTCTAATATAAAATGATAGTTAAATTCTTGTAACAAACACGATTCAAATGTAATTTCTTCATATTCAATTATTGTTGCAGACAAAGAATCCTGAAGCAATTATTTCGCCTTTAAATTATTTTTTAGGTTAGGTTAGGTTATTTTCAGTAGGTTTTAAAATAAATCCGATGAGTAACAAATATGTTGTTGTTACCTAACAACAAGAACACAACGAAATGAATTATTTTTCTAATGCTCATCTTTCGAGATCTCCAACAAGCTTTTTAAATTATTTGTTTCCAAACACCGGATTATGAAAATGAAACATAAACATTTATGTTATTTTTATAAAAAAAATTACACCCGGCCGCGATTTAATGAAATGTTTGTTGATTTAATAAGACTCTAAATTGCCGCATTTCAGTCTGTTTATATAATAAGCCAGACAATGTTTTCGTATTAATAACCGGCAATTACGGTGAGACTGGCAGAAACTTCCTTTTAATTTCGTACGCCAGATAGTATGGCATTAAGTGTTATTATCTCAGATTTCTCCGTCAGAGCTGTCTAGATTGTAGATTCCGATCGAGAGATGCAAGTTGTTCTTTTATGGAAGGAGAGTGTTAAAATTGTCGAAGACACCTGTTGAATGAACTTCACATATCTTCGACGGGAAATAACGAGAGAGAGAGTGGAAGAAATTTATGTTAAATAAATTGAATTAACCATAGGCGGTCTCCTAGAACTTGAAAGTAGTCTCTTCAGCTTGTGGCATTCACGCATCTGAAGTTTTGTGATTATTAAACCTTCAATGTTATTGAACATCAGATAATTGTCAAGATAGAACTACACTTGGTTCTGGATTAGTACACATTCGGTTCTGGATTTGCCTATTTACCATCCTAATATTTGTAAAAATGTGACATTAAAATTCAGAATGTTCTTCTTTTCCTCCTTTTTCTTCCACTTCATTTTCGTCTTCTTCTTATTCTGCTTCGACTTTGTCTTCTTCTTATTCTTCTTCGACTTCGTCTTCTTCTTCATCATCGACTTCTTCTTCATCATCATCGACTTCTTCTTCTCCGCACTTTTCTTTTTCTGCTTCGACTTTGTCTTCTTCTTATTCTTCTTCGACTTCGTCTTCTTCTTCATCATCGACTTCTTCTTCATCATCATCGACTTCTTCTTCTCCGCCTTTTTCTTTTTCTTCTTCGACTTCGTCTTCTTTTTCTGCATCATCGACTTCCTTTTCTTCTTCTTCTTCGTCGACTCCTTCTTCTTCTCCTCCGTCTTCATCTTCTTCTCCTCCATCTTCTTCTTCTTTGTCTTCTTCTCCTCCGTCTTCTTCTTCTTTTCCGTCTTCTTCTTTGTCTTCTTCTCCTTCGTCTTCTTATTCTTCTTCTCCTCCGTCTTCATCTTCTTCTCCTCCATCTTCTTCTTCTTCTTTGTCTTCTTCTTCTTTTCCGTCTTCTTCTTTGTCTTCTTCTCCTTCGTCTTCTTCTTCTTCTCCGCCTTCTTTTTTTTCACCTTCTTCTTTTTCTTCTTGGGTTAAGACACTTAAAGAAGACTCCTTAACATTTTGGTATTTGAGGGACTAAAGATGATTTCGTGATAATTTGGATTCCTAAATGAGCTTTCTTAAGACTTTCTGTTAAAAGAACTCTCTTGATATCTGATAGCTCTAAGTTCTGAGCTGAGATTTCTTTGAAATAACGAAATGTTTTTTAAGGTTTTGGTTCTCTAGATGAGTCTTCTAGGGATTTACAAGCTCTTGGTTGATTTTTTTTGGAGCTTAAAAACCTAGATGAATTCACGTACGAATTTAATACTTTAGCCTTCTTGTTCGTCCTGTAGAGTTAGGCTATACAGAAACTAAATATTTCGGCTTGAAACGTTGAAGCATTAAAAGCATTTTCTTGTAAGGCTTTAAACGAGCTTTCTTAGAAATTCACCTTCGATGAACTCTCTTGATATCGGATGGTTATCTTTCTTTAAAAATGTAAAAATCTGGATGTGTTTACTTTAACATTAGATCTTTGAATTGTTCTTCTTTTCCTTAAAGACTTAAGCCTTTTCAATTGTCGAATTACTGAATTATTCTTAATAATGTAGCCACTATTTGTGAGGATGTGGACTATGGTTTAATACTAGGAAAGTCGTCAGAAAAGTTACAATTCTTTTCAAGTAAAAGCTTCGTTAGAGCAATTGCTGCTTTTCCTTAAAGACTTAAGCCTCTTCAATTGTCGAATTACTGAATTATTCTTAATAATGTAGCCATTATTTGTGAGGATGTGGACTATGGTTTAATACTAGGAAAATCGTCAGAAAAGTTACAATTCTGTTCTAGTAAAAACTTCATTAGAGCAATTGCTGAGCATAAAAAATTGATTCACGAATAATTAAGATCAATCTAAGTTATAATCAATAACTGCAAGGTTTTAGCTGCACAGTGCAATAATCGTAAAAACGCTAAAATAGTGAGCGGCGTCCCAGTTTTGCCTCTTCTTATTCTGCGTTATAAATATAATCATGTCCTGCCGCATTGTCGTAACCGTTGATGTAACAGAAACTTAATACGTTCCAGCCTTCTTGGCACTAGAACACGCTTCCCGTGTGAAGTTGGCCACTAAATTTGTTCCGTCTAAAAGCACACACATGTCGGAGTATTTAAAATAAATACCGTTCACCTTTCCCCGAAAGATGAAGCTGCGTTTTGTTTAGATAACGTAAATACCATTAAATTGAGCGTGTAAGCGCTGCTCAGGAAACGACAATTAACACCTGTGTGACTTGGTTAAATCGGATTCGAGGGTTACTGAAAGCGAATTTGAATGACGTTTCGTTTGACCAATATAACTGAAGTCTTTTTTATGTTAAATCTTAATAATTCTTGAATATTAATAGTAAATGATCCAACAATAAATGTCAGATAATAGATAAAATATGTCACGCAAGTGGCTGATGTAACTTAACGCTTTTGTTTGGACATTCCTCGACGCCCGGGTTTACTAAATTAAATCGACCGTCAATTAAACGAATGATTTAAAGTGAAGTCGGCTAAAAATGTATCTTTAAAGATAACAGTCGGAGTCGAACATTTGGTAACTCGGCGATTTTGTGTAAATATTTAATCGGTTCTTTTGGCACCGTTGATACGGTCGGCAACGGCCAGCAAGGTGCCTGACCTCGTGCAGCATGCAATCATTGAAAAAGTATTTGAAATATTTTTCACGCGAAGGCGTTACGCAAGGACTCGACAATCAGCGAGCGACCCGGCTGCAGTAATGGTACTTCGGCTGGACGTTGTTTCAACGTTTCACTGGCGGTTTTAATATCACATTAATATGAAGGGGAGATTTCCCTTGGCTAAACGAAGAAAATTCCTTCAAGTGAGGAGAGAGCAGAGAAATTAGAAAAATAGAGTAGTGAAAGGAGAGAAATGAGAAGAGAGAAGAAGGTGGAGAGAAGATAGAAGAGAGAAGAAAAGGGAAGAAGAGAAAAGAAAGGAAAAAAGGAGAGAAGAAGAAAGAATAAAAGACAAGAAAAGGGAAGAGAAAAGAAGAGATGAGATGAGATGAGATGAGATGAGATGAGATGAGAAGAGGAGAGGAAAGAAGAGGAGAGGAGAGGAGAGGAGAGGAAAGGAGAGGAGAGGAGAGCAGAGGAGAGGAGAGGAGAGGAGAGGAGAGGAGAGGAGAGGAGAGAAGAGGAGAGGAGAGGAGAGGAGAGGAAAGGAGAGGAGAGGAGAGGAGAGGAGAGGAGAGGAGAGGGGATGGGAGGAGAGGAGAGGAAAGAAGAGAAGAGAAGAGAAGAGAGAGGAGAGGGGATGGGAGGAGAGGAGAGGAAAGAAGAGAAGAGAAGAGAAGAGAAGAGAAGAGAAGAGAAGAGAAGAGAAGAGAAGAGAAGAGAAGAGAAGAGAAGAGAAGAGAAGAGAAGAGAAGAGAAGAGAAGAGAAGAGAAGAGAAGAGAAGAGAAGAGAAGAGCAGAGCAGAGCAGAGCAGAGAAGAGAAGAGAAGAGAAGGGAAGGGAAGGGAAGGGAAGGGAAGGGAAGGGAAGGGAAGGGAAGGGAAGGGAAGGGAAGGGAAGGGAAGGGAAGGGAAGGGAAGGGAAGGGAAGGGAAGGGAAGGGAAGGGAAGGGAAGGGAAGGGAAGGGAAGGGAAGGGAAGGGAAGGGAAGAGAAGAGAAGAGAAGAGAAGAGAAGAGAAGAGAAGAGAAGAGAAGAGAAGAGAAGAGAAGAGAAGAGAAGAGAAGAGAAGAGAAGAGAAGAGAAGAGAAGAGAAGAGAAGAGAAGAGAAGAGAAGAGAAGAGAAGAGAAGAGAAGAGAAGAGAAGAGAAGAGAAGAGAAGAGAAGAGAAGAGAAGAGAAGAGAGAAGAGAAGAGAAGAGAAGAGAAGAGAAGAGAAGAGAAGAGAAGAGAAGAGAAGAGAAGAGAAGAGAAGAGAAGAGAAGAGAAGAGAAGAGAAGAGAAGAGAAGAGAAGAGAAGAGAAGAGAAGAGAAGAGAAGAGAAGAGAAGAGAAGAGAAGAGAAGAGAAGAGAAGAGAAGAGAAGAGAAGAGAAGAGAAGAGAAGAGAAGAGAAGAGAAGAGAAGAGAAGAAAAGAGAAGAGAAGAGAAGAAAGAGAAGAGAAGAGAAGAAAAGAGAAGAGAAGAGAAAAGAAGAGAATAGAAAAGAATAGAAGAGAATAGAGGAGAAGAGAAGAGAAGAGAAGAAAATAGAAGAGAAGAGTAAAGAGGGAAATAGAAGAGAAGAGTAAAGAAGGAAATAGAAGAGAAGAGTAAAGAATGGAATGGAAGGGAAAAGAGAAAAGAAGAGAGGGGAAAAGAAGAGAAGAGTAAGGAAGGAAAGGAAAGGGAAGATAAGTGAAGATAAGAGAAGAAAAGAGAAAAGTAAAGAAGAGAAGAGAATAGAAGAGAAGAGTAAAGATAGGAATGGAAGGGAAAGGAAGAAAGAAGAGAAGGGAAAAAAAGAGAAGAAAAGAGAAGAGAAGAAAAGAAAAGAAAAGAGAGGAAAAAAGAAGAGAAGAAAAGCAAAGATAAGAGAAATGAAGAAAAGATAAGGGTAGAGAAGAGAATAGAAGAGAAGAGTAAAAAAAATAATGGAAAGGAAGAGAAGAAAGAAGAGACGATAAAAGAAGAAATGATAAAAGAAGAGAATAAAGAAGAGAAATAAAGGGAAGAAAAGAAAAGATTAGAGAAGAGTAGAGAAGAGAAGAGAATAGAAGAGTAAAGAGGGGAAGGGAAGAAAATAGAAGGGTAAAGAAGGCAAGGAAAGGGAATAGAAGAAAGACGGGAAGAGAAGATTAGAGAAATAAAGAGAAGAAAAGAAAAGAAATTAGAAGAGAAGGGGAAAAAGAGAAGAAAAAACAAGAGAAGAAAAGAAAAGAGAAAAGACAGCAAATTCCTGTGCGGTCCAGCTTGACACAGTGAAGACTTCTGCCTACAGAGATTCTTTTTTCTATAGAACTTCCAAATTATGGAACTTGTTACCGAAAGGAATTTTCCCCAAAAATTACAATCTACCCTTGTTTAAGAAGGCGGTTCATCGCCATCTATCCTTGTTTCCGCATCCTACTCGCAGTGCTTTGAAAGCATAATGGGGTTACCCTTGGCGAGTGAATTAAATTTTTTTTTTAAAGAGAAAAAAGAAGAGAAGAGAAGAAAAGAGAAGAGAAGAGAAGAGAATGGAAAAGAAGAGTAAGGAAGGGAATGGAAGGGAAGAGAAGAAAAAAGAAAAGATAAGAGAAGAAAAGAGAAGAGATGAGAATAGAAGAGTAAAGAAGGGAATGGAAGGGATAAGAAGAAAGAAGAGTGTTGGAAATCACGTTCAACTTATTTGGAACACTCTTGGTGGATGATTAATTCTAAGAACACTAGTCAGTCTCTTTTCTAAATACAGGTTTTAAAGGATTAACGTTGACATGTATATTAGCAGTGTATCATGAAATAGACCAGATGTATTTGGAAATATTACGAAAAGATTCCTTTTTGACTGTGAAGTTGAGATTATAATTTCGTCGCGACAACACGCACCTTCCGAGAACTCTTGAATAAATAAAGTCTCGATAATTAAAGTGTGGTATTTCATTGAACTAAATAGTTCATACACACCCCATTTCCAATAAAGAGAAGGGAAAAGAAAAGAAGACAAAAGAAGAGAAGAGAAGAGAAGAGAAGAGAAGAGAAGAGAAGAGAAGAGAGGAGAGGAGAGGAGAGGAGAGGAGAGGAGAGGAGAGGAGAGGAGAGGAGAGGAGAGGAGAGGAGAGGAGAGGAGAGGAGAGGAGAGGAGAGGAGAGGAGAGGAGAGGAGAGGAGAGGAGAGGAGAAGAGAAGAGAAGAGAAGAGAAGAGAAGAGAAGAGAAGAGAAGAGAAGAGAAGAGAAGAGAAGAGAAGAGAAGAGAAGAGAAGAGAAGAGAAGAGAAGAGAAGAGAAGAGAAGATAAGAGAAGAGAAGAGAAGAAAAGAGAAAAAAAGAGAAGAGAAGAGAGGAGAATAGAAGAGAAGAGAAGAGTAAAGAAGATAAGGAAAGGGAAGAGAAGAAAAAAGAGAGAGAAGAGAAGAGAAGAATAGAGGAGAGGAGAGAAGAGGAGAGAAGAAGAAGAGATACGAGGAGAAAGAAAGGAAAAAAGTGAAGTTCGCTATCAGAAATTGACGAAAAATACAAGAATTTCACCATCAACATTTGCAGCTTTGCACTCAAGTGCTGATAACTAGTCAGTTTTCGTCCAAAATGTATGTCTCTATTCACTTATAGACGATGCTGTAGGATTAGAATTTTTCATGGAATCAGACGAGGTTCAGATTAGATTATCGATAAAATTAAATATCCAAGATAGGAAGGTCGTTTACCGGTAATTTTAGTCCAAATGTTACTTAATGTATTACTTTTGGAAGACTTAGAAAGTTAATACGGCCACAATCCTATTAATTCTCTCGTCTACGATGTTAATACTGTTCCAAGCTATCTAGGTCGTCATCCTCTTAGCGTTTTTACAGACGCATAAGTGACGCTGCAAAAAGGCAATTTTATTTTTATGACTCTTAGAGAAACTTATTAAATGTGCTGGAGAGATTCTATAATTACAGAACGGTGTGTAGTTTATTGCATTCGTACCATTTGGTTCGGAAGTACCCAGTAGTTGGATGAATGTGCACATTCCTTTGAAGCTAATAGATTAGTGTTATTTACTGATAAATGATAAAGAATCATTTAATAATCTTTTGGAATTTCTTAGGACGCGATATTGTTATCTACAAAATCTCTACTTTAATCGATGATTTTTTGATCTACTTTGTGGTTATTAAACCAAATTATTGATACTACTGAAGATCTGTAATAAGCATTAAAATCAGCAGGTATGAGCATTTTTCTCTATAACTTAATCGTTCTTTCACATCTGCTTCTTCTTAATTAATAAATTTATTGGATTAGATTCCATCATAATAACATTTATAATACAATAGGCAGAATTAGAGGTTTCTCAAGCACGTAATTTTTTATTGATATATCAGTCAATCCATCAATTAAATCTGCAACTTCATCTGTAAAGATTAAATTTAAAAAAAAGTCGCATTCTAATAAAATACTCGAGAAAATCAGTAAAATTGGTTTTTAAACTCGAGTCAAAATGTCAACACTTTTTTTCGCAAATTTCTTCCAAAAAATACAAAATTGGTTATAAGACCAGTTTTTACATTGATGCCCATTCTGCGTATTCATCGCACACGTTACAAGGAATAAATGGAGAAAAAGGCGATCAGATGGAAGATTCCAATCAGATCATCAATTGCTTGTCTTTTTATTTGATTCCCAAAGAATGACAAATATTTTTATCTTCTTTTTTAATGCACGGTTATGGTGCAAACCAATCTTAACAGATTAGATCTTGCATTTTATTGCATAACGTTTAATAAACCAAGTAATTTGTGTTGATGAAATTACAGCTTTTATCTCTACACAAGACGCTGCAGCTGTAAGTGATAAAAGGTCGAACGAGGCCGCCAATAATTTTTCATTTTAATAGTACTAGATAAAGCACAAATGATTTACATCCAACGCAAAATTTCCCATTCTTTGGATCACATTTTTGTTTCAATCAAGTTAAAAGTTCGCAAACAAATCAATATAATTTTAGTTTTCTGTTGGCACACCATAAATAACAGCAGGAAGTTAATCGAAATTAACGAATCTTTAGGCAAACAGGAAATTGATTTACGAAACGTCAATGGGGCTTTTAATAACATTGGCGAAATTCGTATACATCCCATTATTATATAATGAAGCAATTATTTTTCGAGACACGACTCGGGTTATCGAAAGCAATTTTGGTTGGCCCCCAATAAATCTAATTTGATACTTAGAACAAACATTGGGAGAAGGAATAATAAAAGAATTTATCACATCCTCAAATTTCTGCAAAGTAATAATTCAATCAATTTAAGATATAATAATGATTTAAAAGAAAATTTAAACAGCTTTAAAGCAATAAATTTAATTGACAAGTTATGAGATTTAACAACGCAAAATAAGGAATGTCATTCTTCATTTGTACAGAAAAAACAGTAAAATGAAATAACTTAACAAATTAAGCTATGGTATAGTACAATTGCGTCTTCTAAAGAACTTCTTTGAATTTTTTATTGATATAAATCTAGTATATTATGTTTATACTATACTACTCGCTTTGGTAGTATAATTAGTGGCAGTTTTTAAAAATTACATGCCTGTGTTTACACTAGACACTTTATTCCTTACATTTCTCTTTGATTTTTTTTGATGGAACGGACTGGTCCTTGGTTATCTTCAAAAATTGAAACACAGAACTTGTCCCCTGAAACCAAGAAAAATTAAAAAACACAACAAAGGTTGCTCTAACGCGTTTCGACAGCCAAGCTGTCATCTTCAGAGAGAAACTGAGAGTTTCTCTTTGAAATAAGTGTCAGCTATCTTGAAGACTCTCAGCTGTGTAAATAAGACTGGCATAGCTTCTCTCAGGATAGTTGACAGTTATCTCAAGGAAAAATCTAAGGAATAAAGTGTCAAGTATAAGCACACCCTAAGAAAGTAATTGCTTTTTAAAAAATCTTGCTCGTCTGGGAATCGAACTCGTCGTCTCAGCGTATCTCTTGCATGGTACTTCTTCAGCCACCTATTGTGCATGATCTTCAGTATATGTACCCCAAAATTTGGGTCTGGTTGATGGCGTAAAATGCTTCAGGTTTAAAAAATTGTCTATTTCTTAGTGAAGGCACCAGCGAGTACAGACGTATTTTCTTACGTTCGTCAATTTCAGAAATAAAAATACCTTCACGATGTGCAATCTCATTCGACGTCATTTCACTTGCGTGCAATTTAAACAATAACACTTTTACGTTAAAGCTTCTCTGACATACGATACTTAAGCTATGTGAACGTAATCTATCAAAAAAATTTAAAAAAACAATGTTGAAGTAAACGAATTAGTTGTTTATATTCCGGATACACAGTCTGGTGCACCTACGTATTGTTGTACAGAATTATTCGAAGGATAATCGATTTAAAGGTGGTGCCAAAGTAAATAAATATTGGAAATGTAATGCGAAGTGTAACTGATAAATTGAATCAATTATTCTTTTTCAGCAGCTTACATAATCCTACTGCGTTAGATCTTTAAATAAAAACGATATTTATTTTAAGAATCATTTTTTTTTACTTTCTTCTCGAAAGATCAACTTTAACCTTGAAATTAGGATAGTAAAGTTGAAATTAGGATAGTAACCTTAAAATTTGTCCTTTGTCCTTTTTGAAAAATTCCAACTTTTTTAAAAATTCGTTTTTTAAATTTTGACTTTTTCTGAAAATTTCTAAGTTTCTGGTAAATTTCGACGTTTTAAAATTTTCACTTTTATGTTTGACTAGTTTCCAAATTCGGCTCAGTAAAGCACATTAACGTGAATTTGTGTTTTTCAATTTATCGAAATTTTCCGCTTTTTTGAGAATTCTGACTTCAAAATTTTGACATTTATCAAAATTTTAACATTTTGTAAATTTGAACTTACTTACAAAAATTCTACTTTTTCATATTCATTTGAAAACCTAGAATTTTTGGAAAACTTTATCCTTTTTTAAAAATTCCAACTTTTTAAATTTTGTTTTTTTTTTGACTTTTCCGAAAATTTCCAAATTTTTAATAAATTTCGACGTTTCAAAATTTTTACTTTTACATTTAAATACTTCACAAATTCTTCTCAGTAAAGCAAGTTAAGACGAGTCAATAAAGATCCAAAATAAAAAAGAATTTCTACCTATTATCAAAATTTTTAATTTTTTTAAAAATCATGATGCTTTATCAAAATGCCTTTAATATTTTGTTCTTCTTTAAAAATTTCCACTTTTGAACATTTCGACTTTTTGCAAAATCTTCGATTTTTCGAATACATTTCGATTTTTTTCAAAATTTCGAGTTTTCAAAATTTTAACCTTTTAAAACTTCTATTTTTTTCGAAATGATATCTCTTAAGAAATTATTTTGTAAATGCTAAATTTAAAAACAAAATTCAACTTTTTGAAAATTTCGACTATATTTTGAAAATTTTGATATTTTTTTTGCTTAAATTTTTTTGAAAAGCATGACCTGTTTCAGATTTCGGTTTCCTCTTTCCGTTCTGTCTTTTACTGTTGAAATTCTTACAACAGTTAAATATAGGCAATGAATTCAATGAATTAGTTCAATACATTTGAACAAAACATCATTCTGCAATCTGCAGAATGGTGTTTGAAATTCTTACAATAGCTAAATATAGGAATGTTCGTTTCAATAAATTTGAACAAAACATCATTCTCTCTCATCTGTAGAGCGATGTCTGAAATTTTTACAGTAGCTAAATATAGAAATGATCATTTTAATGAATTTGAACAAAACATCATTCTGCAATCTGTAGCATGATGTTTGAAATTCTTACAACAGCTAAAGATAGGCATGGTTGTTTCAATGAATTTGAACAAAACAACATTCTGCAGTCTGTAAAATGATGTTTGAAATTCCTACAACAGCTAAATATAGACATGGTCGTCTCAATGAATTTGAACAAAACATCATTCTGCAGTCTGTGGGGTAATGTTTGAATACTAAGAACTTGCTAATGTAGACTGTTTGCTAGATAGCAAAAGTACAGTGGCGAATCAAATCACTAAATATCCACAAAAATTCGTGTACTTCTGGTGGTACGTATCCACCCATTTTGCATCCCCAGTTGTGCCACCACTGGTACAAGCCAGCGTTAACGTTCTCCGTATTCTGACTTAAACTCGAAATTCCAATTTTCACCTAAAGCTTTAGATTTCAAACTAAACAATTTTCAATGGGAATGTCCAAGTTGTTTGTCTAAATTTTGACATGAAGCCCAAAATTTCGAATTTAAAATTCGAAAATTCGAGATCAATTTTGTCCACAAATTCCACTTTTTTTTTCTACGAATTGGAATCTTCGTAACTTTTCAAATATTTCGAATTCTAGGTGTAATTTTTCAGGTTAGCTTTCGATGGCCGAAATTAAAACTTTGAAAAAATGTTTAAGTAGGTAAGTAAGTTTAAGTTTTAGGAAATGCTTTTTTTACATTTTTATGCCGATGTAAAATTTAATTTGTCGTGGAAAATCTTGAATTCCAAAAGTTAAGGTTGAGTTGGTGGAGTCGTATAAACAGTGACCCAAGGTTCCCCTTTGAACTGTCCTAGGTTTTATCGTATTCATATTTAAACAAATTTGCAACATCTATTTACATATAATCAATCAATGTTAACTAGGAATTGTTTATAATGGAATATTACCAATGATATCAAGACGAAATTTCCTAAAAATAAAACTATAGTTCTGGAGTTCTCACATAAAACCACTTATCATTATCATGTTTATTTCTGGTCACTGCATTTGACATTAGACAAGAACGTGAGTATTTTTTTTATAAATAACTCATACATGTAGGGAGTCATGTTGTAACAAATACTTCACGAGAAGATAATGATTTTTTTTGTGAAAATTAATTAGCTACTAAAATTGTCCCATTTAGACAAAGCAACAGAGGCCAATCAACTCGTTATCGTTCAGTTCAAAAATTTAAATGCTTTCAAGTTGTAAGAAAAATAAACGCAATCGAAAGTGGATCATATTTGATTCCAAACAACTGGACGCCGGACTTGAGGAAATGATGCTCGCCTCAAAATGCGATATCGAGAGCGTATTTCCGATTTCATAATATTTATGTAAGTTGCTTCGTTTGTTTTCCAACTATTTGCGTTATGGATGTTTTACATCTGTGGGTCACTAATATTTTCCAGGATAAACAATCAAAACACAAACACGTGAGTAAGGATGCACATGGAATAGTAAAGATGAACATTGTTTATTTGCTGGTTTTCTGTGATAAGCTTCTAAAAATACTATATTCCGCTAATTATATCAGTTGTTATCGTTGAGGACTCTTTAGGGAATTCCTGAGTGGCGTACGTGTCACCTCTGGTAATAAAATAATCAGGTTATCATTTATTTAAGTTATTTTTCTTCATTTCTTCCTTGTAATTCCGACTAAAGCATAATTTTACCCCAGTTCATATTTTGTCGACGATATAACAATGTTGTACTTTGGACTTTTCCAGAGGAGGCATTTCTGCTAAACGTCAGAGGGTCAAATGTTAGTAGTTTGACTATCTACGATTTACTACTCACGTACATTATTGCAGTCTGGGTCTATTTTGCTTGAATGATCATGTGGTCAAACGAAAACACAAAATAAGTACATTCAGGTGGTTTTGCAAGTTTGAGAAGAGTTTTTCAGAACCCCTCGTTCCAAAGTTAAGTCTTGTAATATTAGAGGTTAAGAAAGGCTTTTTAATTTTTTTCTTAAAAATGGAAATCTATGAAAAGGAACATTAGTGAATTATTAGTCATGAAAGTGAAAAGTAAAAAATTGTGTTAAAGTTAAGGACATTTAATAAATATTATTTGCTGGACTCTTATTACAGGGGCTGAAGCTTACAACCCTTGTCAATTTTCCATCTATAACATTTTTACGAAGTAAAATATGGATTTATAAATATCATATTTTTTCAAACCCACATCCATTGATAAGTTTTGGATTGTTTTTGTTTCTTTCATATTTGTTGTAAAGTTAATAGTTTTCAGTTAAAGATTTGATGTTTTGAATAATATCGAAAGATGTATCAAATGTAAAATATTTAATCTTATGTAATAACAAGTTGTAACCTAAGAATTATAGTCATCATTGCATGCACATTTGCGTCTCGATGTATAATTAATGATTAAATAATTAAGAAATTTATTTATAGCTTAGATAATTAACTAAAAAAATAAGGACACGAAATTAATGAACTTGTAATGAACATCTTTATAAATATTTAAACAGACGTGAAAGAAATCTCAAAACCATTCCATTTGTGTTTTTCTTTATAAATTAGACAGTTTGTTTAGCTACACTTCCACGTGTTGGAAAAGTTCGACATTTTTTGTTATTAATTCAGTTTGGTTTTTCGATCGTTTCGACTGAAATTAGGATTTTTTATTCTTCAAGGGAAGCTGTGCTTCCGTAACTTCCACGGCGGAGAACACCCACTGATAACGAATGCTTAATATTAATAATTCCTTGTATTTATTAGCAACAGGATTTTTGAACTAGGAACGTTGAAAGCTTATTCAATTTGATAGCGATCTCTATTAGTAAAATTGAAGAGTTTAAGTTAATATTTTGTGCTAAAAAACGATTTTAAACGTAGAAATTGCTAGACTAAATCGATATTAATAAAATAGAAGTGTCCGTCCTGTCTGTCGTCTGTTTCTTTGTCCGGGCTAATCTTGGTAACCGCTAAATCGATTTTAATGATTCTTTTAATAAAATGTAGAGGACTTTTAGGGGCATCTTTTAGACTATTTGTATTTATGTAAAACTGAACTTTTCACTTTTAAAAACTCAATTGAATTAATAACCTTATTTGAGGTTAGAACATATAAAAGAGAAACCAATCCGCAAAGTTTATGATTGATATAATATTCCCTGCCAAGTGGAATTCTATCGGGCACTAGAATAAGGAACGAGAAACTTTGAATCTGTTATTTTGTTAAAATTAAATTTATTTTGTAATATGACGTTATTGGACTTTGCGAAAGTTGCGGGGGTCAGCTAGTAAACAATTAGTACCGATAACGTTTGCACTGAGTAAGTTGGATGTGAAGTGAGACAAATTTTTATTATGAGTCGATTTAGAGCGCTGCAATTTATTGGGTGAAAATTGCACTAATTTAATAAGTGTGACTTGTTTATGTCCATGACTATCCAAACAATTAAAAAAGACATACTTTTGCATGTACATTTCCAAAAATAAATATTTATAACACACACGTGCCATACATTAACAGCAACATACTCGCATTTGCAAATTAAATTTTCTGCTTAAAATGCTTTTCTCCTTCATTAGTAAACTTTCTGATTAAATAATAATTGGTTTGATGTGCTTTAGGGCGATAGACTAATTCCCTGTCATCCACGAACGTGAAACCAGATTTATTTTACTTGCAACGTCCAAACTGAAATTCGTTTATGAGTTTTAAGTGCAGCCAAATAAAATCAAATTCAGGAAGTTTTATGGCAAAAAGTCAAAAAGTAAAGTTTTTCCCATTTGTCGATAACAGACTCATTACATTTATTGCACACTACGACCGTACGTACAATAAATATAACCACTGGTAAATCACCGTGAATTTGTCTGATATAAAAAAATAAATGAACTCATTAGTTACCTAATTGATTGACCTACTAACGCTCCCCAAGCCAATGAAGTAAGAAACTAAATTTTGCACGGAAATTCCTTGTTTAGGGCAAAAAATATTAGGAAAGCATTTTTGTAAATTCAACCTCTAAGGGGGTGAAAACGGGCATCAAATTTAGTATAAAATAATCATGCATGAGTTTTATGAGGCAAAACATTGTGCAAAGAATTAAAAAGTTAACTAAAAAACGTAGATAAACAATTTTGAAAACAGGTTCCCTAAGAGGTGTAAAAAGATGTCAAATTTAGTACGAAAATTTTGAATGCTCAGAAGTTCCTTATAATATAAGCAAGCATCAAGAAAAAGGGTTGAAATCCTTTAAAGGATATCTCTATCTCTATCTCTATCTCTTTCTCTTTCTCTTTCTCTTTCTCTTTCTCTTTCTCTTTCTCTTTTCTCTCTCTCTCTCTATCTCTATCTCTATCTCTATCTCTATCTCTATCTCTATCTCTATCTCTATCTCTATCTCTATCTCTATCTCTATCTCTATCTCTATCTCTATCTCTATCTCTATCTCTATCTCTATCTCTATCTCTATCTCTATCTCTATCTCTATCTCTATCTCTATCTCTATCTCTATCTCTATCTCTATCTCTATCTCTATCTCTATCTCTATCTCTTTCTCTTTCTCTTTCTCTTTCTCTTTCTCTTTCTCTTTCTCTTTCTCTTTCTCTTTCTCTTTCTCTTTCTCTTTCTCTTTCTCTTTCTCTTTCTCTTTCTCTTTTCTCTCTCTCTCTCTCTCTTCTCTCTCTCTCTCTATCTCTATCTCTATCTCTATCTCTATCTCTATCTCTATCTCTATCTCTATCTCTATCTCTATCTCTATCTCTATCTCTATCTCTATCTCTATCTCTATCTCTATCTCTATCTCTATCTCTATCTCTATCTCTATCTCTATCTCTATCTCTATCTCTATCTCTATCTCTATCTCTATCTCTATCTCTATCTCTATCTCTATCTCTATCTCTATCTCTATCTCTATCTCTATCTCTATCTCTATCTCTATCTCTATCTCTATCTCTATCTCTATCTCTATCTCTATCTCTATCTCTATCTCTATCTCTATCTCTATCTC